>CM042694.1:589153462-589233031 GCA_023614405.1 Avena insularis | reverse complement strand
GTCAAACATGTATCAGGGTCTAATGGTAAATTTGTAATTCACCCTAGAGCAACCCTATGCGTACTGCAGCAATAGCTCATGAAAACGGTCATAAAACACAAGAACGGCGAATTGTTGGTCATCCCCTTAAACATGCATCGGGTCTAGTGGTCCCTGCAAATCCTCATGGAGCACCAAAACAGTGTGGAATAATAACTCATGAAAATGACCCTAAAACGCGAAAACGATGAGTTTTTGGTCATAACTCTCAAACATGTATCGAGTCTTAGGATCGTTGTAAATCCCCCAAGAGCGCTAAAACAGTGTGCAATAGCTCACGAAAACGGCCATACAACATGAAAAACGAAGAGTTTTCGGTCATAACTCTCAAACATGTATCGGGTCTTAGGGTCGTTGTAAATCACCTGGAACCCCAAAAGCGTAGGCAATACCTCATGAAAAGGCCATAATATGTGAAATCGACAATTTTTTGGTTAAAATTGTCAAAAATGTATCGGGTCTAATGGTCGTTGTAATCCGCCCTGAAACCCTAGAACTGCGGAATAGCTCATGAAAACGGTCATAAAACACAAACAACGAATTGTTGGTCATCCCCTTAAACATGCGTCGGGTCTAATGGTCCGTGCAAATCCCCGTGGAGCACCAAAACAGTGTGGAATAACTCATGAAAATGACCCTAAAACGCGAAAATGATGAGTTTGGTCATAACTCTCAAACATGTATCGGGTCTTGGGATCATTGTAAATCCCCCAAGAGCGCCAAAACAGTGTGCAATAGCTCACGAAAACTTCCATACAACGTGAAAAACAACGAGTTTTTGGTCATAACTCTCAAACATGTATCAGGTCTTAGGGTCGTTGTAAATCACCCTGGAACCCCAAAGCGTAAGCGATAACTCATGAAAGCCATAATATGCAGAATCGACAATTTTTTGGTTAAAATTGTCAAACATGTATCAGGTCTAATGGTCATTGTAATTCACCCGAAACCCTAGCATCCGTGAATAGCTTCATGAAACGGTAATAAAAACACAAAACGAATTGTTGGTCATCCCCTTAAACATGCATCAGGTCGAATGGTCCATGCAAATCCTCTTGGAGCACCAAAACAGTGTGGAATAACACATGAAAATGACCCTAAAACACGAAACCGATGAGTTTTTGGTCATAACTCTCAAACATGTATAGAGTCTTAGGATCGTTGTAAATCCCCCAAGAGCGCCAAAACAGTGTGCAATAGCTCACAAAAACGGCCATACAACGTGAAAAACGACGAGTTTTCCGTCATAACTCTCAAACATGTAACAGGTCTTAGGGTCGTTGTAAATCACCCCGGAACCCCAAAACTGTGGGCAATAACTCATCGAAACGGCCATAATATGCGAAATCGACAATTTTTTGGTTAAAATTGTCAAACATGTATAAGGTCTAATGGTCGTTGTAATTCACCCTGAAACCCTAGTACTGTGGAATCGCTCATGAAAACGGTCATAAAACACAAGAACGAAGAATTGTTGGTCATCCCCTTAGACATGCATCAGGTCTAATGGTCCATGCAAATCCTCGTGGAGCACCAAAACAGTGTGGAATAATAACTCATGAAAATGACCCTAAAACGCAAAAACGATGAGTTTTTGGTCATAACTCTCAAACATGTATCGAGTCTTAGGATCGTTGTAATTCCCCCAAGAGCGCCAAAACACTGTGCAATAGCTCACAAAAACGGCCATAAAACGTGAAAAACGACAAGTTTTTGGTCATAACTCTCAAACATGTATCGGGTCTTAGGGTCGTTGTAAATCACCCTGGAACCCCAAAACTGTGAGCAATAACTCATGAAAAGGCCATTATATGCGAAATCGACAATTTTTTGGTTAAAATTGTCAAACATGTATCGGGTCTAATGGTCGTTGTAATTCGCCCTGAAACCTTAGTACTGTGGAATAGCTCATGAAAACGGTCATAAAACACAGGAAAAACGAATTGTTGGTCATCCCCTTAGACATGCATCGGGTCTAATGGTCCATGCAAATCCTCGTGGAGCACCAAAACAGTGTGGAATAACTCATGAAAATGACCCTAAAAGGAGAAAACGATGAGTTCTTGCTCATAACTCTCAAACATGTATCGGGTCTTAGGGTCATTCTAAATCCCCCAAGAGCGCCAAAACAGTGTGCAATAGCTCACGAAAACTTCCATACAACGTGAAAAACAACGAGTTTTTGGTCATAACTCTCAAACATGTATCAGGTCTTAGGGTCGTTGTAAATCACCCTGGAACCCCAAAACTGTGGGCAATAACTCATGAAAACAGCCATAATATTCAAAATCGACAATTTTTTGGTTAAAATTGTCAAACATGTATCGGGTCTAATGGTCGTTGTAATTCACCCTGAAACCCTAGTATTGTGGAATAGCTCATGAAAATGGTCATAAAACACAAGAATGAAGAATTGTTGGTCATCCCCTTCAACATGCATCAGGTCTAATGGTCCATGCAAATCCTCGTGGAGCACCAAAACAGTGTGGAATAACTCATGAAAATGACCCTAAAACGCGAAAACGATGAGTTTTTGGTCATAACTCTCAAAGATGTATCGAGTCTTAGGATCGTTGTAAATCCCCCAAGAGCGCCAAAACAGTGTGCAATAGCTCACGAAAAAAGACGAGTTTTCGGTCATAACTCTCAAACATGTATCGGGTCTTAGGGTCGTTGTAAATCACCCTAGAACCCCAAAACTGTGGGCAATAAGTCATGAAAACGGCCATAATATTCAAAATCGACAATTTTTTGGTTAAAATTGTCAAACATGTATCAGGTCTAATGGTCGTTGTAATTCACCCTGAAACCCTAGTACTGTGGAATAGCTCATGAAAACGGTCATAAAACATAAGAACGAAGAACTGTTGGTCATCCCCTTAAATATGCATCAGGTCTAATGGTCCATGCAAATCCTCGTGGAGCACCAAAACAGTGTGGAATAACTCATGAAAATGACCCTAAAACGCAAAAACGATGAGTTTTTGGTCATAACTCTCAAACATGTATCGAGCCTTAGGATCGTTGTGAATCCCCCAAGAGCGCCAAAACAGTGTGCAATAGCTCACAAAAACGGCCATAAAACGTGAAAAACGACGCGTTTTTAGACATAACTCTCAAACATGTATCGGGTTTTAGGGTCGTTATAAATCACCCTGGAACCCCAAAACTGTGGGCAATAACTCATGAAAAGGCCATAATATGTGAAATCGACAATTTTTTGGTTAAAATTGTCAAACATCTATCGGGTCTAATGGTCGTTGTAATTTGCCCTGAAACCCTAGAACTGTGGAATAGCTCATGAAAACGGTAATAAAACACAAGAACGATTTAATTGTTGGTCATCCCTTAAACATGATTCGGTCAATAATGGTCCATGCAAATCCCGTGGAGCACCAAAAGCAGTGTGAAATAACACATGAAAATGACCTAAAGCGAAAAGCGATGAGTTTTGGTCATAACTCTCAAAGATGTATCGGGTCTTAGGATCGTTATAAATCCCCAAGGCGCCAAATCGATTGTGCAATATCTCCTAAACGGCCATACAACATGAAAAGCGACAGTTTTGGTCATAACTCTCAAACATATATCGGGTCTTAGGGTGTTGTAAATCACCTGGAACCCCAAAACTGGGATAACTCATGAAAAGCCATAATATGCAAAATCGACAATTTTTGGTTAAAGTTGTCAAACATGTATCGGGTCTAATGGTCGTTATAATTACATACAGAAACCCTTGTATTGTGGAATAGCTCATGAAAACGGTCATAAAACACAAAACGACGAATTGTTGGTCATCCCTTCACATGCATCGGGTCTAACAGTCCATGCAAATCCCCGTGGAGCACCAAAACAGTGTGGAATAACTCATGGAAATGACCCTAAAAGGCAAAAACGATGAGTTTTTGTTCATAACTCTCAAACATGTATCGGGTCTTAGGATCGTTGTAAATCCCCCAAGAGCGCCAAAACTGTGTGCAATAGCTCACGAAAACGGCCATAAAACATGAAAAACGATGAGTTTTTGGTCATAACTCTCAAACATGTATCGGGTCTTAGGGTCGTTGTAAATCACCCTGGAACCCCAAAACTGTCGGCAATAACTCATGAAAACGGCCATAATATGCGAAATCGACAATTTTTTGGTTAAAGTTGTCAAACATGTATCGGGCCTAATGGTCGTTGTAATTTGCCTTGAAACCCTAGTATTGTGGAATAGCTCATGAAAACGGTCATAAAACACAAGAACGACGAATTGTTGGTCATCCCCTTAGACATGCATCGGGTCTAATGGTCCATGCAAATCCCCGTGGAGCACCAAAATAGTGTGGAATAACTCATGAAAATGACCCTAAAACGCGAAAACGATGAGTGTTTGGTCATAACTCTCAAACATGTCTCAGGTCTTAGGATCGTTGTAAATCCCCAAGGCGCCAAAACATTGTGCAATAGCTCCACGAAAGCGCCATAGCGTGAAAGCAGCGAGTTTTGGTCATAACTCTCAAACATGTATCGGGTCTTAGGGTCAAGTAAATCACTGGAACCCCACAACTCGGCAATATCTCATGAAAACGGCCATAATATGCGAAATTGACAATTTTTTGGTTTAAATTGTCAAACAAGTATCGGGTCTAATGGTCGTTGTAATTCGCCCTGAAACCCTAGTACTATGGAATAGCTCATGAAAACGGTCATAAAACACAAGAACGGCGAATTGTTGGTCATCCCCTTAACCATGCATCGGGTCTAATGGTCCATGCAAATCCTCATGGAGCACCAAAAGCAGTGTGGAATAACTCATGAAAATGACCTAAAACACA
The DNA here is from genome assembly GCA_023614405.1 of Avena insularis. Classification (NCBI taxonomy): domain Eukaryota; kingdom Viridiplantae; phylum Streptophyta; class Magnoliopsida; order Poales; family Poaceae; genus Avena; species Avena insularis. The sequence goes on along the minus strand of CM042694.1, from coordinate 589,228,172 downwards.
CAAAAGCGATGAGTTTTGGTCATAACTCTCAAACATGTATCGAGTCTTAGGATCGTTGTAAATCCCCCAAGAGCGCCAAAATAGTGTGCAATAGCTCACGAAAACGGCCATATAACGTGGAAAACGACTAGTTTTCGGTCATAACTCTTAAACATGTATCAGGTCTTAGTGTCGTTGTAAATCACCCTGGAACCCCAAAAATGTGGGCAATAACTCATGAAAACGGCCATAATATGCGAAATCGACAATTTTTTGGTTAAAATTGTCAAACATGTATCAGGTCTAATGGTCGTTGTAATTCCTTACGAAACCCTAATCTTGTGGAATAGCTCATGAAAACGGTAGTAAAACACAAGAACAAAGAATTGTTGGTCATCCCCTTAAACATGCATCAGGTGTAATGGTCCATGCAAATCCTCGTGGAGTACCAAAACAGTGTGGAATAACTCATGAAAATGACCCTAAAACGCGAAAACGATGAGTTTTTGGTCATAACTCTCAAAGATGTATCGGGTCTTAGCATCGTTGTAAATCCCCCAAGAGGGCCAAATAAGTGTGCAATAGCTCACGAAAACAGCCATACAACATGAAAACCGACGAGTTTTTGGTCATAACTCTCAAACATGTATCGGGTCTTAGGGTCGTTGTAAATCACCCTGGAACCCCAAAACTGTGGGCAATAACTCATGAAAACGGCCATAATATGCGATCGACAATTTTTTGGTTAAAATTTTCAGACATGTATCGGGTCTAATAATGGTTGTAATTCGCCCTGAAACCCTAGTACTGTGGAATAGCTCATGAAAATGGTCATAAAACACAAGAACGACGAATTGTTGGTCATCCCCTTAAACATGCATCAGGTCTAATGGTCCATGCAAATACTCATTGAGCACCAAAATAGTGTGGAATAACTCATCAAAATGACCTAAAAGCGAAGCGGTGAGTTTTTGTTCATAACTCTTAAACATGTATCGGGTCTTAGGATGGTTGTAAATCCCCAAGGCGCCAAATCGGTGCAATAGCTCATGAAAAGCAGCCATACAACATGAAAAAGCGATGAGTTTTGGTCATAACTCTCAAACATGTATCGGGTCTTAGGGGCGTTGTAAATCACCTGGAACCCCAAAGCATCGGCAATAACTCATGAAAAGGCCATAATATGTGAAATCGACAATTTTTTGGTTAAAATTGTCAACCATGTATCGGGTCTAATGGTCGTTGTAATTCGCCCTGAAACCCTAGTACTGTGGAATAGCTCATGAAAACGGTCATAAAACACAAGAACGACGAATTGTTGGTCATCCCCTTAGACATGCATCGGGTCTAATGGTCCATGCAAATCCCCTTGGAGCACCAAAGCAATGTGGAATAACTCATGAAAATGACCCTAAAACGCGAAAACGATGAGTTTTTGGTCATAACTCTCAAACATGTATCGGGTCATAGGATCGTTGTAAATCCCTAAGGCGCCAAAGCGATTGTGCAATAGCTCACGAAAGCGCCATACAACGTGAAAAAGCAGCGAGTTTTTGGTCATAACTCTAAAACATGTATCGGGTCTTAGGATCGTTGTAAATCACTCGAACCCCAACTATGGGCAATATCTCATGAAAACGGCCATAATATGCGAAATCGACTATTTTTGGTTAAAATTGTCAAACATGTATCGGGTCTAATGGTCGTTGTAATTCGCCCTGAAACCCTTGTACTATGGAATAGCTCATGAAAACGGTCATAAAACACAAGAACGACGAATTGTTGGTCATCCCCTTAAACATGCATCGGGTCTAATGGTCCATGCAAATCCTCATGGAGCACCAAAACAGTGTGGAATAACTCATGAAAATGACCCTAAAACACGAAAACGATGAGTTTGTTCATAACTCTCAAACATGTATCGGGTCTTAGGATCGTTATGGAAATCCCCCAAGAGCGCCAAAACAGTGTGCAATAGCTCACGGCCATAAAACGTGAAAAATGACGAGTTTTTGGTCATAACACTCAAACATGTATCGGGTCTTAGGGTCATTGTAAATCACCATGGAACGCCAAAAATGTGGGCAATAACTCATGAAAACGGCCATAATATGCGAAATCGACAACTTTTTGGTTAAAATTATCAAACATGTATTGTGTCTAATGGTCGTCGTAATTCACCCTGAAACCCTAGAACTGTGGAATAGCTCATGGAAACGGTCATAAAACAAATGAACGATGAATTGTCGGTCATCCCCTTAAACATGCATCGGGTCTAATGGTCCATGAAAATCCCCGTGGAGCACCAAAACTGTGTGGAATAACTCATGAAAATGACCCTAAAACGCGAAAACGATGAGTTTTTGGTCATAACTCTCAAAGATGTATCGGGTCTTAGGATCGTTGTAAATCCCCCAAGAGCACCAAATCAGTGTGCAATAGCTCACCATACAACATGAAAACCGACGTGTTATTTTTGGTCATAACTCTCAAACATGTATCGGGTCTTACGGTCGTTGTAAATCATCCTGGAACCCAAAAAATGTGGGCAATAACTCATGAAAACGCCCATAATATCCATCGACAATTTTTGGTTAAAATTTTCAGACATGTATCGGGTCTAATGGTCGTTGTAATTACCTGAAACCCTAATCGTGGAATAACTCATGATAACGGTCATAAAACACAAGAACGACGAATTGTTGGTCATCCCCTTAAACATGCATCGTGTCTAGCGGTCCATGCAAATACTCATTGAGCACCAAAATAGTGTGGAATAACTCATGAAAATGACCCTAAAACGCGAAAACGATGAGGTTTTTGTCATAACTCTCAAACATGTATCGGGTCTTAGGATCGTTGTAAATCCCCCAAGAGCGCCAAAACAGTGTGCAATAGCTCACAGCAGCCATACAACATGAAAAATGAGTTTTGGTCATAACTCTCAAACATGTATCGGGTCTTAGGGTCGTTGTAAATCACCGTGGAACGCCAAAACGCAAAGCAATAACTCATGAAAGCGGCCATAATATGAAATCGACAATTTTTGGTTAAAGTTGTCGAACATGTATCGGGCCTAATGGTCGTTGTAATTTGCCTTGAAACCACAGTATTGTGGAATAGCTCATGAAAACGGTCATAAAACACAAGAACGACGAATTGTTGGTCATCCCCTTAAACATGCATCGGGTCTAATGGTCCATGCAAATCCCCATGGAGCACCAAAATAGTGTGGAATAACTCATGAAAATGACCCTAAAACGCGAAAACGATGAGTTTTTGGTCATAACTCTCAAACATGTATCAGGTCTTAGGATCGTTGTAAATCCCCCAAGAGCGCCAAAACAGTGTGCAATAGCTCACGAAAACTGCCATACAACGTGAAAAACGACGAGTTTTTGGTCATAACTCTCAAACATGTATCGGGTCTTAGGGTCGTTGTAAATCACTCTGGAACCCCACAACTATGGGCAATATCTCATGAAAACGGCCATAATATGCGAAATTGACAATTTTTTGGTTTAAATTGTCAAACAAGTATCGGGTCTAATGGTCGTTGTAATTCGCCCTGAAACCCTAGTACTATGGAATAGCTCATGAAAACGGTCATAAAACACAAGAACGGCGAATTGTTGGTCATCCCCTTAACCATGCATCGGGTCTAATGGTCCATGCAAATCCTCATGGAGCACCAAAACAGTGTGGAATAACTCATGAAAATGACCCTAAAACACGAAAACGATGAGTTTTTGGTCATAACTCTCAAACATGTATCGAGTCTTAGGATCGTTGTAAATCCCCCAAGAGCGCCAAAATAGTGTGCAATAGCTCACGAAAACGGCCATATAACGTGGAAAACGACTAGTTTTCGGTCATAACTCTTAAACATGTATCAGGTCTTAGTGTCGTTGTAAATCACCCTGGAACCCCAAAAATGTGGGCAATAACTCATGAAAACGGCCATAATATAAAATCGACAATTTTTGGTTAAAATTGTCAAACATGTATCGAGTCAATAATGATTGTAATTCACCCGAAACCCTAGTCTTGTGGAATAGCTCATGAAAAGCGGTAATAAAAACATAAGAACAAAGAATTGTTGGTCATCCCCTAAACATGCATCGTGTAATGGTCCATGCAAATCCTGGAGTACCAAAAGCAGTGTGGAATAACTCATGAAAATGACCTAAAAGCAAAAAGCGATGAGTTTTTGGTCATAACTCTCAAACATGTATCGGGTCTTAGGATCGTTGTAAATCCCCCAAGAGCGCCAAAACAGTGTGCAATAGCTCACGAAAACAGCCATAAAACATGAAAAACGACGAGTTTTTGGTCATAACTCTCAAAGAAGTATCGGGTCTTAGGGTCGTTGTAAATCACCTAGGAACCCAAAAGCCGTGGGCAATAACTCATGAAAACGACCATAATATGCGAAATCCACAATTTTTTGGTTAAAATTGTCAGACATATGTCGGGTCCAATAGTGCGTTGTAATTAGCCTGAAACCCTAATCTTGTGGAATAGCTCATGAAAATGGTCATAAAACACAAGAACGACGAATTGTTGGTCATCCCCTTAAACATGCATCAGGTCTAATGGTCCATGCAAATACTCATTGAGCACCAAAATAGTGTGGAATAACTCATCAAAATGACCCTAAAACGCGAAAACGATGAGTTTTTGTTCATAACTCTTAAACATGTATCGGGTCTTAGGATCGTTGTAAATCCCCCAAGAGTGCCAAATCAGTGTGCAATAGCTCACAAAAACGGCCATACAACATGAAAACGATGAGTTTTTGGTCATAACTCTGAAACATGTATCGGGTCTTAGTGTCGTTGTAAATCACCCTGGAACCCCAAAACTGTCGGCATTAACTCATGAAAACGGCCATAATATGCGAAATCGACAATTTTTTGGTTAAAGTTGTCAAACATGTATCGGGCCTAATGGTCGTTGTAATTTTCCTTGAAACCCTAGTATTGTGGAATAGCTCATGAAAACGGTCATAAAACACAAGAACGACGAATTGTTGGTCATCCCCTTCAACATGCATCGGGTCTAATGGTCCATGCAAATCCTCATGGAGCACCAAAACAGTGTGGAATAACTCATGAAAATGACCCTAAAACACAAAAACGATGAGTTTTTGGTCATAACTCTCAAACATGTATCGAGTCTTAGGATCGTTGTAAATCCCCCAAGAGCGCCAAAATAGTGTGCAATAGCTCACGAAAACGGCCATATAACGTGGAAAACGACTAGTTTTCGGTCATAACTCTTAAACATGTATCAGGTCTTAGTGTCGTTGTAAATCACCCTGGAACCCCAAAAATGTGGGCAATAACTCATGAAAACGGCCATAATATGCGAAATCGACAATTTTTTGGTTAAAATTGTCAAACATGTATCAGGTCTAATGGTCGTTGTAATTCACCCTGAAACCCTAGTACTGTGGAATAGCTCATGAAAACGGTAATAAAACACAAGAACAAAGAATTGTTGGTCATCCCCTTAAACATGCATCAGGTGTAATGGTCCATGCAAATCCTCGTGGAGTACCAAAACAGTGTGGAATAACTCATGAAAATGACCCTAAAACGCGAAAACGATGAGTTTTTGGTCATAACTCTCAAAGATGTATCGGGTCTTAGCATCGTTGTAAATCCCCCAAGAGGGCCAAATAAGTGTGCAATAGCTCACGAAAACAGCCATACAACATGAAAACCGACGAGTTTTTGGTCATAACTCTCAAACATGTATCGGGTCTTAGGGTCGTTGTAAATCACCCTGGAACCCCAAAACTGTGGGCAATAACTCATGAAAACGGCCATAATATGCGATCGACAATTTTTTGGTTAAAATTTTCAGACATGTATCGGGTCTAATGGTCGTTGTAATTCGCCCTGAAACCTAATCTTGTGGAATAGCTCATGAAAATGGTCATAAAACACAAGAACGACGAATTGTTGGTCATCCCCTTAAACATGCATCAGGTCTAGTGGTCCATGCAAATACTCATTGAGCACCAAAATAGTGTGGAATAACTCATCAAAATGACCCTAAAACGCGAAAATGATGAGTTTTTGTTCATAACTCTCAAACATGTATCGGGTCTTAGGATCGTTGTAAATCCCCCAAGAGCGCCAAATCAGTGTGCAATAGCTCACGAAAACGGCCATACAACATGAAAAACGATGAGTTTTTGGTCATAACTCTCAAACATGTATCGGGTCTTAGGGTCGTTGTAAATCACCCTGGAACCCCAAAACTGTCGGCAATAACTCATGAAAACGGCCATAATATGCGAAATCGACAATTTTTTGGTTAAAGTTGTCAAACATGTATCGGGCCTAATGGTCGTTGTAATTTGCCTTGAAACCCTAGTATTGTGGAATAGCTCATGAAAACGGTCATAAAACACAAGAACGACGAATTGTTGGTCATCCCCTTAGACATGCATCGGGTCTAATGGTCCATGCAAATCCCCGTGGAGCACCAAAATAGTGTGGAATAACTCATGAAAATGACCCTAAAACGCGAAAACGATGAGTTTTTGGTCATAACTCTCAAACATGTATCGGTCTTAGGATCGTTATAAATCCCCCAAGAGCGCCAAAACAGTGTGCAATAGCTCACGAAAACTGCCATACAACGTGAAAAACGACGAGTTTTTGGTCATAACTCTCAAACATGTATCGGGTCTTAGGGTCGTTGTAAATCACTCTGGAACCCCACAACTATGGGCAATATCTCATGAAAACGGCCATAATATGCGAAATTGACAATTTTTTGGTTTAAATTGTCAAACAAGTATCGGGTCTAATGGTCGTTGTAATTCGCCCTGAAACCCTAGTACTATGGAATAGCTCATGAAAACGGTCATAAAACACAAGAACGGCGAATTGTTGGTCATCCCCTTAACCATGCATCGGGTCTAATGGTCCATGCAAATCCTCATGGAGCACCAAAACAGTGTGGAATAACTCATGAAAATGACCCTAAAACACGAAAACGATGAGTTTTTGGTCATAACTCTCAAACATGTATCGAGTCTTAGGATCGTTGTAAATCCCCCAAGAGCGCCAAAATAGTGTGCAATAGCTCACGAAAACGGCCATATAACGTGGAAAACGACTAGTTTTCGGTCATAACTCTTAAACATGTATCAGGTCTTAGTGTCGTTGTAAATCACCCTGGAACCCCAAAAATGTGGGCAATAACTCATGAAAACGGCCATAATATGCGAAATCGACAATTTTTTGGTTAAAATTGTCAAACATGTATCAGGTCTAATGGTCGTTGTAATTCACCCTGAAACCCTAGTACTGTGGAATAGCTCATGAAAACGGTAATAAAACACAAGAACAAAGAATTGTTGGTCATCCCCTTAAACATGCATCAGGTGTAATGGTCCATGCAAATCCTCGTGGAGTACCAAAACAGTGTGGAATAACTCATGAAAATGACCCTAAAACGCGAAAACGATGAGTTTTTGGTCATAACTCTCAAAGATGTATCGGGTCTTAGCATCGTTGTAAATCCCCCAAGAGGGCCAAATAAGTGTGCAATAGCTCACGAAAACAGCCATACAACATGAAAACCGACGAGTTTTTGGTCATAACTCTCAAACATGTATCGGGTCTTAGGGTCGTTGTAAATCACCCTGGAACCCCAAAACTGTGGGCAATAACTCATGAAAACGGCCATAATATGCGATCGACAATTTTTTGGTTAAAATTTTCAGACATGTATCGGGTCTAATGGTCGTTGTAATTCGCCCTGAAACCCTAGTACTGTGGAATAGCTCATGAAAATGGTCATAAAACACAAGAACGACGAATTGTTGGTCATCCCCTTAAACATGCATCAGGTCTAGTGGTCCATGCAAATACTCATTGAGCACCAAAATAGTGTGGAATAACTCATCAAAATGACCCTAAAACGCGAAAACGATGAGTTTTTGTTCATAACTCTTAAACATGTATCGGGTCTTAGGATCGTTGTAAATCCCCCAAGAGCGCCAAAATAGTGTGCAATAGCTCACGAAAACGGCCATATAACGTGGAAAACGACTAGTTTTCGGTCATAACTCTTAAACATGTATCGGGTCTTAGTGTCGTTGTAAATCACCCTGGAACCCCAAAACTGTCGGCATTAACTCATGAAAACGGCCATAATATGCGAAATCGACAATTTTTTGGTTAAAGTTGTCAAACATGTATCGGGCCTAATGGTCGTTGTAATTTTCCTTGAAACCCTAGTATTGTGGAATAGCTCATGAAAACGGTCATAAAACACAAGAACGACGAATTGTTGGTCATCCCCTTCAACATGCATCGGGTCTAATGGTCCATGCAAATCCCCGTGGAGCACCAAAATAGTGTGGAATAACTCATGAAAATGACCCTAAAACGCGAAAACGATGAGTGTTTGGTCATAACTCTCAAACATGTCTCAGGTCTTAGGATCGTTGTAAATCCCCCAAGAGCGCCAAAACAGTGTGCAATAGCTCACGAAAACTGCCATACAACGTGAAAAACGACGAGTTTTTGGTCATAACTCTCAAACATGTATCGGGTCTTAGGGTCGTTGTAAATCACTCTGGAACCCCACAACTATGGGCAATATCTCATGAAAACGGCCATAATATGCGAAATTGACAATTTTTTGGTTTAAATTGTCAAACAAGTATCGGGTCTAATGGTGATTTGTAATTAGCCTGAAACCCTAGTACTATGGAATAGCTCATCAAAACGGTCATAAAACACAAGACAGAATTATTGTTTGTCATACACTTAACCATTCATCGTGTCTAACGGTCCATGCAAATCCCCATGGAGCACCAAAACAGTGTGGAATAACTCATGAAAATGACCCTAAAACACGAAAACAATGAGTGTTGGTCATAACTCTCAAACATGTATCAGTCTTAGGATCGTTGTAAATCCCCAGAGGCGCCAAAATAGTGTGCAATAGCTCACGCAGCGGCCATATAACGTGAAAACGACTAGTTTTGGTCATAACTCTTAAACATGTATCAGGTCTTAGTATGGTTGTAAATCACCTGGAACCCCAAAATGTGGGCGATAACTCATGAAAAGCGGCCATAATATGCGAAATCGACAATTTTTGGTTAAAATTGTCAAACATGTATCAGTCTAATGGTCGTTGTAATTCACCTGAAACCCTAATCTTTATGGAATAGCTCATGAAAACGGTAATAAAACACAAGAACAAAGAATTGTTGGTCATCCCCTTAAACATGCATCAGGTGTAATGGTCCATGCAAATCCTCGTGGAGTACCAAAACAGTGTGGAATAACTCATGAAAATGACCCTAAAACGCGAAAACGATGAGTTTTTGGTCATAACTCTCAAAGATGTATCGGGTCTTAGCATCGTTGTAAATCCCCCAAGAGGGCCAAATAAGTGTGCAATAGCTCACGAAAACAGCCATACAACATGAAAAACGACGAGTTTTTGGTCATAACTCTCAAACATGTATCGGGTCTTAGGGTCGTTGTAAATCACCCTGGAACCCCAAAACTATGGGCAATAACTCATGAAAACGGCCATAATATGCGATCGACAATTTTTTGGTTAAAATTTTCAGACATGTATCGGGTCTAATGGTCGTTTGTAATTACCTGAAACCCTAATCGTGGAATAGCTCATGAAAATGGTCATAAAACACAAGAACAACGAATTGTTGGTCATCCCCTTAAACATGCATCAGGTCTAGTGGTCCATGCAAATACTCATTGAGCACCAAAATAGTGTGGAATAACTCATCAAAATGACCTAAAAGCGAAAATGATGAGTTTTTGCTCATAACTCTCAAACATGTATCGGGTCTTAGGATCGTTGCAAATCCCCCAAGGCGCCAAATCGGTGCAATAGCTCACGAAAACGGCCATACAACATGAAAAACGATGAGTTTTTGGTCATAACTCTCAAACATGTATCGGGTCTTAGGGTCGTTGTAAATCACCCTGGAACCCCAAAACTGTCGGCAATAACTCATGAAAACGGCCATAATATGCGAAATCGACAATTTTTTGGTTAAAGTTGTCAAACATGTATCGGGCCTAATGGTCGTTGTAATTTGCCTTGAAACCCTAGTATTGTGGAATAGCTCATGAAAACAGTCATAAAACACAAGAACGACGAATTGTTGGTCATCCCCTTAAACATGCGTCGGGTCTAATGGTCCATGCAAAATTCCGTGGAGAACCAAAACAGTGTGGAGTAACTCATGAAAATGACCCTAAAACGCGAAAACGATGAGTGTTTGGTCATAACTCTCAAACATGTCTCAGGTCTTAGGATCGTTGTAAATCCCCCAAGAGCGCCAAAACAGTGTGCAATAGCTCACGAAAACTGCCATACAACGTGAAAAACGACGAGTTTTTGGTCATAACTCTCAAACATGTATCGGGTCTTAGGGTCGTTGTAAATCACTCTGGAACCCCACAACTATGGGCAATATCTCATGAAAACGGCCATAATATGCGAAATTGACAATTTTTTGGTTTAAATTGTCAAACAAGTATCGGGTCTAATGGTCGTTGTAATTCGCCCTGAAACCCTAGTACTATGGAATAGCTCATGAAAACGGTCATAAAACACAAGAACGGCGAATTGTTGGTCATCCCCTTAACCATGCATCGGGTCTAATGGTCCATGCAAATCCTCATGGAGCACCAAAACAGTGTGGAATAACTCATGAAAATGACCCTAAAACACGAAAACGATGAGTTTTGGTCATAACTCTCAAACATGTATCGGGTCTTACGATCATGGTAAATCCCCCAGGAGCGCCAAAACAGTGTGCAATAGCTCACGAAAACGGCCATATAACGTGGAAAACGACTAGTTTTCGGTCATAACTCTTAAACATGTATCAGGTCTTAGTGTCGTTGTAAATCACCCTGGAACCCCAAAAATGTGGGCAATAACTCATGAAAACGGCCATAATATGCGAAATCGACAATTTTTTGGTTTAAATTGTCAAACATGTATCTGGTCTAATGGTCGTTGTAATTCTCCCTGAAACCCTAGTACTGTGGAATAGCTCATGAAAACGGTAATAAAACACAAGAACAAAGAATTGTTGGTCATCCCCTTAAACATGCATCAGGTGTAATGGTCCATGCAAATCCTCGAGTACCAAAGCGGTGTGGAATAACTCATGAAAATGACCCTAAAACGCGAAAACGATGAGTTTTTGGTCATAACTCTCAAACATGTATCGGGTCTTAGGATCGTTGTAAATCCCCAAGAGCGCCAAAATAGTGTGCAATAGCTCACGAAAACAGCCATACAACATGAAAAACGACGAGTTTTTGGTCATAACTCTCAAACATGTATCGGGTCTTAGGGTCGTTGTAAATCACCCTGGAACCCCAAAACTATGGGCAATAACTCATGAAAACGGCCATAATATGCGATCGACAATTTTTTGGTTAAAATTTTCAGACATGTATCGGGTCTAATGGTCGTTGTAATTACCCTGAAACCATCGTCCTGTGTAATAGCTCATGAAAATGGTCATAAAACACAAGAACGCACAATTGTCGGTCATCCCCTTAAACATGCATCAGGTCTAGTGGTCCATGCAAATACTCATTGAGCACCAAAATAGTGTGGAATAACTCATCAAAATGACCCTAAAACGCGAAAATGATGAGTTTTTGTTCATAACTCTCAAACATGTATCGGGTCTTAGGATCGTTGTAAATCCCCCAAGAGCGCCAAATCAGTGTGCAATAGCTCACAGCAGCCATACAACATGAAAAACGATGAGTTTTTGGTCATAACTCTCAAACATGTATCGGGTCTTAGGGTCGTTGTAAATCACCCTGGAACCCCAAAACTGTCGGCAATAACTCATGAAAACGGCCATAATATGCGAAATCGACAATTTTTTGGTTAAAGTTGTCAAACATGTATCGGGCCTAATGGTCGTTGTAATTTGCCTTGAAACCCTAGTATTGTGGAATAGCTCATGAAAACGGTCATAAAACACAAGAACGACGAATTGTTGGTCATCCCCTTAGACATGCATCGGGTCTAATGGTCCATGCAAATCCCCGTGGAGCACCAAAATAGTGTGGAATAACTCATGAAAATGACCCTAAAACGCGAAAACGATGAGTGTTTGGTCATAACTCTCAAACATGTCTCAGGTCTTAGGATCGTTGTAAATCCCCCAAGAGCGCCAAAACAGTGTGCAATAGCTCACGAAAACTGCCATACAACGTGAAAAACGACGAGTTTTTGGTCATAACTCTCAAACATGTATCGGGTCTTAGGGTCGTTGTAAATCACTCTAGAACCCCACAACTATGGGCAATATCTCATGAAAACGGCCATAATATGCGAAATTGACAATTTTTTGGTTTAAATTGTCAAACAAGTATCGGGTCTAATGGTCGTTGTAATTCGCCCTGAAACCCTAGTACTATGGAATAGCTCATGAAAACGGTCATAAAACACAAGAACGGCGAATTGTTGGTCATCCCCTTAACCATGCATCCGGTCTAATGGTCCATGCAAATCCTCATGGAGCACCAAAACAGTGTGGAATAACTCATGAAAATGACCCTAAAACACGAAAACGATGAGTTTTTGGTCATAACTCTCAAACATGTATCGAGTCTTAGGATCGTTGTAAATCCCCCAAGAGCGCCAAAATAGTGTGCAATAGCTCACGAAAACGGCCATATAACGTGGAAAACGACTAGTTTTCGGTCATAACTCTTAAACATGTATCAGGTCTTAGTGTCGTAAATCACCTGGAACCCCAAAATGTGGGCAATAACTCATGAAAAGCGGCCATAATATACGAAATCGACAATTTTTGGTTAAAATTGTCAAACATGTATCGGTCTAATGGTCGTTGTAATTCACCCTGAAACCCTAGTACTGTGGAATAGCTCATGAAAACGGTAATAAAACACAAGAACAAAGAATTGTTGGTCATCCCCTTAAACATGCATCAGGTGTAATGGTCCATGCAAATCCTCGTGGAGTACCAAAACAGTGTGGAATAACTCATGAAAATGACCCTAAAACGCGAAAACGATGAGTTTTTGGTCATAACTCTCAAACATGTATCGGGTCTTAGGATCGTTGTAAATCCCCCAAGAGCGCCAAAACAGTGTGCAATAGCTCACGAAAACGGCCATAAAACGTGAAAAACGACGAGTTTTTGGTCATAACTCTCATACGTATATCGGGTCTTAGGGTCGTTGTAAATCACCCTGGAACCCCAAAATTGTGGGCAATAACTCATGAAAACGGCCATCATATGCGAAATCGCGAATTTTTTGGTTAAAGTTGTCAAACATGTATCGGGTCTAATGGTCGTTATAATTCGCCCTGAAACCCTAGAACTGTGGAATAGCTCATGAAAACGGTCATAAAACACAAGAACGACGAATTGTTGGTCATCCCCTTAAACATGCATCAGGTCTAATGGTCCATGCAAATACTCATTGAGCACCAAAATAGTGTGGAATAACTCATCAAAATGACCCTAAAACGCGAAAACGATGAGTTTTTGTTCATAACTCTCAAACATGTATCGGGTCTTAGGATCGTTGTAAATCCCCCAAGAGCGCCAAATCAGTGTGAAATAGCTCACGAAAACGGCCATACAACATGAAAAACGATGAGTTTTTGGTCATAACTCTCAAACATGTATCGGGTCTTAGGGTCGTTGTAAATCACCCTGGAACCCCAAAACTGTCGGCAATAACTCATGAAAACGGCCATAATATGCGAAATCGACAATTTTTTGGTTAAAGTTGTCAAACATGTATCGGGCCTAATGGTCGTTGTAATTTGCCTTGAAACCCTAGTATTGTGGAATAGCTCATGAAAACGGTCATAAAACACAAGAACGACGAATTGTTGGTCATCCCCTTCAACATGCATCGGGTCTAATGGTCCATGCAAATCCTCGTGGAGCACCAAAACAGTGTGGAATAACTCATGAAAATGACCGTAAAACACGAAAACGATGAGTTTTTGGTCATAACTCTCAAACATGTATCGGGTCTTAGGATCGTTGTAAATCCCCCAGGCGCCAAAACAAAGCAGTGTGACGAGGTTTAACTCATTAATGCCCATTGTTATGGACTTGGGTTTTGGAGAAGGAGGGAGTCTTTGGAGACATCTATCGGCTAGCAAACAAGCACACAGGGGACAAAGGATTTACCCAGGTTCAGACCTCATAGAGGTCCCTACTCCTGCTTGTCTGCTCGTGGAATTATCGAAGGAGTCGAAAGTTACAATGGTGCGCAGATGCAATCTGGCGAGGGTTGTGGAAACTAGGGTTGCGTGTGTCCGTCTTGCCGCCCCCTCCTAGCCTTTATATAGATAGGCTAGGTCTCGGGTAGCAGGTCGAGTCGGTTACAAGTTAGGGTTTTCCCCTTCAAACTTTCTATCTTAATCTTCTTCTTGTCCTTCAAGCAATCGAGAGTCCGCAGGTTACTCGAGTCCTTTCGTCTGGGCCTTGGCGACACCGTGGGGCAGTATGTATTTAGACCATATATACCAAGCTCGAGTACCTGTAGGGTATACCCATGTTAGTAGCTTGAGTATCGGTGGAATCATGATTCATTGGGTGCTTTTTGAAGTCTTCGAGTGCCTGAATGAGTACATTTTTGACTGCTTTCATTTATGTCATAGGGATTGTTGATATACGTGCCTGATATAACCGAAGTATCGGTATCAGTTAACCACCTTAGGGTGAAACAACGCAATCTACTCGAACTCGAGTCCCCAGACTCGAATCCGGCAAAGTGCTGGCGTAATTCGACTCAGGCCGCGGAGGTCTTACAGGAGTCGAATTCCAGTTATATGGGTGTGGGCACTTGACGCGTCCGTCAAGGCATGTTCATCATGCCTGCAGGCACGGATATTTTTCTTGTAGTGCGCAGTTAAATGCATTGCCAGGCCTTATTCAGGTCTTACCTTCACGCTGTAAGCGCGACATCCGAATTTTATCATCGCGGAGACGATTCGGGTGACCCAGGAGACGTAGTCTCTTTGTAGGGAAAATTATGAGGCAGTGTTGCCATGATCCGCGAGTGCGGATGTTATCAACACACAGTTATTGTGCAAATAATCATAGGGTGCATGGACAGCGCTCCCTATGGGAGTAGCCCCCGAGTGCCTGGTTGAGTCGAAGAATCAGGCAGGGATTAAAGAATTTTTGCGACTGCTATCATCTTTGTTTGTTTCAGTCAAAGACTCAGGAAGGGACTAAAACACATTTGCGACTGTTGTCATCTTCTGCTTGCTTGTTTCAGTCGAAATTGTTTCCGGCGCTCCCTATGGGAGTAACCCATGTCCGTAGTCGAACCGTGTTTCCAGTAGTTGGGTTTGAATTTGATTGCCTATATCCCTGCAATAAGAAAAGAAAAAATCATAGCGTGTGCGGCCAGCGCTCCCTATGGGAGTAGCCCTCGAGTGCTTGGTGGAGTCGAAGACTCCAGCAAGGACTAAAGTAGTCAAAGTTTTCGCTGCATAGCTGTTGATGACGTCAGTGCTGACGCTTGCATGACCTCAGTTGCGTGAGATTTTGTGGGACGTGTGACGGTGGGTCCCACTTTCTGACTTTGATTTGACTGGGCGTGCGTAATGTTATTATTAACTGTGCCTCCTCGATTTCCGCGCGTAATGGGAGCAGTGGAGGGACGGTTCACGCTTCCTCTTCTCCACGTGTCGAACGCGATGTGTGCCACGTGCCCAGTAGGGTTTTTGTGAGCCATTGGATTGCATCTCCTAGGGGTTAAGTAGCGGCGCTACGGCGGTAATTTTCCATCTGCACTCTTTTCTTCCTCGCTGCCATCGCCATTGCTGTTGCTCATCAGCTTTTCCCTGCGCTCATCTCTTCCTCAACTCTAGACCATCTCCGCTCATTTCCAAGTTATTTTCTGCGTTCTCATCGCCGCCACGCAATGGGAAAGAAGAAAGGAGGCGCTGCCATTGAATCCGCAGCCACCGTCACTGCGACGAAGAAGAAGGGTGGCCTCGCTGCACGGCACCAGATGCCGCCGTAGGAATAATAAGGTCGCAGGCACCCACGTGACCAATGGCGCGTGGCGCCCTTCTATCATCAAGGAGTCGGATCTCCGTCTTCTTCGCCAAGACGGAGTTATTTCTGCAGCAGTCGCCGATGCGCGCGTCCCCAGCGGTGAGACCATTCTTGTGCCTCCCGCCGGTTTTCGGGTGATGTTTTTTGCATTCGTCATTCGCGGCCTATTTTGCCTCCCCACCCCTTTGTTAGGGGTCTCCTTTGTTTTTACGGGCTCCACCTCCATCAGCTGTCCCCAAACTCGATTCTTCACATCTCATGTTTCATCACTCTTTGCGAGTGCTATCTCAAAATCGAGCCGCACTTTGGCCTTTTCAAACGCTTATTTAAACTGAAGCATCAGTCCGCATCTGGCTCTCTAGTTTACGACGTAGGTGGTTGTGGAATCCATGTCGACCCGTCTGCCACCTACTTCGTTATCAAGCTCGCCAAGTCCGTCCAGGGATGGAGGGACAAATGGTTCTATGTTCGCGACCAGAAGGCCGAGGACGAGCACTTTGGACTCGCGCCTTTCGATCCCGTGACTCCCTGCAAGAAGATGCGTTCTTGGAAGAACGTGATCATGCCTTCCGAACTCGCGGAGACAGACATGCTATATCAACGCGTCTGCGACCTCGAGAGTCGCATAGGCGCATAAGAGGGAGGTTGCGCCCTTGTCAGGACTTGGCTGCATCATCGCGTCCAACCTCTCCAGGCCAGAGTCCATCCCATGTTTCAATGGGGTGGCGCTGATGATGCCACTCGCGTGTTTTCCGATGGCATGTCCGCGAGTGAGGTAGATAAGAGGGTGCGGCTGGTCACGAAGTACACCTTCAAGGATGTGCTTAGAATGAGATCGTTCCTCCTTTCGATGCTTGAATCCTCCTCTGATGCAGTTGTGCTCTCGTAGCTTACTTTTCAGATTGCTTTTTCTATTGCTTACATTACATTTGCTGATCTTCACTTTATGCATATGCAGGATTGGGCGGTGTCGCCTTGTATGCCTCCTCTCCACGAGGGTATTATTTCTGAAGCTTTGGAAGAGGGCGAAGTCATTTGTCCCTTCTGATGTGGAAGAGGAAGCCCCCAAGTCCGAGAGCCCGGATACTCGCAAGCGTTCGCGCAGCAAGGACTCCGATGCGTCAACTCCTTCGACTCTAGAAGGCACAGCTGCTGGCACGGAATCACCAATTCCCGCCGTTCCTGTGAGGGCCGTAGCACCATCTTCTCGCAAGAAGATGCGATTGCCGAAGGAGTCTTCGTCAGAGTCGGCGGAGGCCACGTTTAATCTTGACAACTTTGACTGGTAAATTTGCGAGTTCACTAGTTCTTTTCTGTTTTCTTCTTGTTGGCTTTGCCCTGGAGTTTTCCTTTTCTCAATGTGAATTTGGGCTTGTAGCCAAGAGGCGTCGTCATCCTCTGGCGACGTCTAGTTTGTGAAGGAATCTGGAGTCGCAACCTCAAGGGCCAAAGTAGAGGTCGAGCGTGCTCCTTCTCCTCTGGCGGCGGCCCACTCCGGGCACAATTCTTCGAGCTCTCCTCACGTAGGGGAGCATCGAATAGTTGCTCGGATGACGGTTCAGCAAACTTCTTCGGAGTCGCTAGAGGACCATGTAAGTATATCTTTCCTTCTTTTTTAGTGTGGCAGTCAACGCCTTCTGTTGCCCTCTTCTGACTCCTTGTTTTGCGTGACAGCTCCTTGTAAAGGAAGCTGCGCAAGTGGCGGAGCAAGTGATGGCGATGGGTCGCCAGCATGCAATGCTAGAGACGTGTCACCGCGTGGTCGAAAGTGAGTGCTTCTACACTTAATCTTTTTGTCTTCTCTCTGTTTTGGTGTAATCGACTGATAGCCAATTATTGACTACCATGTAGCTGAGCATAATGCTTTACTACGCAACGTCGCCACGTTGGAGAAGACATTAGCACTTGGTGTGAAGAAATAGCACGAGGCAATCGCGGCTCGTGATGATGCCCAGAAGCGTGAAGAGGATCTGCGTGCCTCCTTTGCAGCCAGGGAAAAGTTGTTCGAAGAGCAACTGTTCTCAGTCTCCAAGGCCCTCTCAGGTACCTTTACTGGTAGATATTTTATTTGATGTTCCTAGCTGCATCTAGAGTTTTGCCGGTGGCACTAGAAGTTTGATCCATGTGTGTATTTTCGGTGTAGATGCTGGCGACTTGAATTTTGACCCGCAGGCCCTTCGTCGTGATGACGCTATGGCGGGCGCGGTATCTGCGGTCGAGGACCGAAGCGCCGCCATCCAGGATAACTTGTCCAAGGCCAAGGTCGCTCTTAGTCGTCTCCGAGAGGAGTTGATGCCGAAGGCAGAGCTGGTCGATAATATGGACAAGCTGGTGGAGTCACTCGCTGGGGGTGTGCCTGCTACCTACAAGAACTCCCTCCGGGCGGCTGGTGCGACGATGTCACTCGCCATGGTGCAAGCCCACGGAGTCGAGATAGATCCCTCTACGGTGTCGAAGGTGATGCCTATTGGCGCGGATGCTTAGCAGGTAGTCTTCGCTCCCTTTGCGACTGCTTGTGCCAAATATGGCCATTCCTTCATAAATACTGTTGCCAAGTATTCGGAGGAGCTCCAACGTGCAAAGAAGGCGGCGAAAGCTTCGGCCTTAGGGGCCGACGCAAAGTCAGTGGCAACTGATACTACCACGGACTTAATGAAGCCCCCGAAGCCGTCGAAGTCGAAGAAGCCAGCTGCTCCGTAGTTAGCTTGTTGTAATAATTGATCAGTTGCCTTTTTAGCCTAAGGATGTGCCTGCTGGCGAGTGTGTTTGTAAACACTTATTATTATCTTGACTACATCTGTTCTCCTTGCCTTTGTGTTAATTAGGTCGCCTTAATTGCCTTTGTCTTGACTTGTGGTACGGTGCATCGAGTGGTCTTGTGGGGGGAAACCAGGATTCGCAATGTCTTCATGAGACAGTGGCACCGCCACGCTCCAGGGTAGAGGAGCTGTCCTTGCTGTCGTGACTTCGTGATCACGTGAAGGACCTGGAGCGTGAGTTGCCCCTGATCCGTGGTAACGCAGACTTGTGGAAGTCGAAGGCGGAAAAATCCGCCCCCCGCGAGCAATATCTGCTTGGCGAGGTGACGCAGCTGGGCGACCAGTTTAAGTGTTAGTTTGCTTGTCCTCATCTTTTCCTTTATAGTTAGTCGCAATGGTACGTTGTACTCATGCTGTTGGTGCTGCTTCGTGTAGTTGTTAGCGCACGCCATCCACAGGAGGAGAGGGATAGGATTGCCATCCGCCTTCATGATCTCACCTAGGAGCAACTTGAAGAGAGTGGATACTTCTGGGTAGATCATGATCGTGCGACTGCATTGGCGACCCTGTAGGATCGCGCTTCGCGAGTGCTACTCTTCCTGAAGAAGTCGCAGTCGTGTTTGAAGAACATCTATCGGGCGATGTTCCCGTTGGATGACACTCCATCAAGCCTGTTGGCTCTTCTGGCTAAATTCCAAGATATGTTTGCGGTTCGCGAGTGCCTGAAGCAGCAGTTGGTGGCTGGTGCCAAGGCAGCCCTCTCGATGGTGCGATTACACAGGCCTGACGTGGATGTCTCTGCCATTGCTTCTGGTCCGCCAGCGCCGCCAGCCGGGTCTGCTTGGAATATGGTGCCGCACTATCAGGCGATGGACAGTCCAGCAGAGGAGATTGTCGACTTCTTCGAGGAACAAACCAATGTTCTTCTGTTGTACACTACTAGGAAACAGGCTGTTAGTGGCGCACCCGAAATGCTCATCCGTGGCGCACTAGCAGTGCGCCACGGGCCTTGCACTACGGCTATCTCTCGCGTGGCGCCTTGCGCCTAATGCGCGATTTGTGTAGAGATAGGCGTAGCGCACCTCCTAGTGCGCCACAGAAGTTTGGGATGGTGCGCTACCCCTGGGATCTTCTGTGGCGCACTACCTAGTGCGCCACTAAACTTCTATAGTGCGCTTTAGGTGTAGTGCGCCACAGAAGGTAGACCATGTGCGCCACAGATGTATTTTTTTTTAATTTCCGAGCCAGATTATATGCAATACAGATTATATACAATATTACAGCAGATATACACACACAGATACAAGATATACAATTATATATATAAATACTCAATATGAAAAACAAGATTGAAACAAATACATATAGATAAGTCTCATACATGAATACATAGTCTAAGTTACATTGTTTCGATCATGTTACAAAGTAATAGTTGGTGACATGCTAATACATGTGTCGATCGAACAAGTTAGAGCTCGGAAGCTCGCCTAGACATCTAAACTAGCTAGCTAGACACAAACGCGGGATAAATAACCAAAGAAGATAAGCATGATCACCGCCGCGACGAAGGTGTAGGTCTTCATCCGGTTCCTTGTCCTAACTCCCGCTAGATAGCGCGTGTATCTAGCTTCCGCCTCCGCCATAGTGTTGTACCCTTTGTAGCTATTGCCGCTGAAACGGTGCACCAGTCTCCGGCAGTCTTTCCAATCATCGTAGACTCCGGGAACCCATCCCTTTTACACGACGTACCACGTCATCTATAAGTTGACAATAATAATTAACCGACTATTGAAAAAAAAATATATAATTAAAGTCGCATATGAAGATACACTTATAGAAAGTACTCCTATATAGTGTGCCACGACATTTCAATCATCGGCATTATTCTCGAAAAAGACCAAAGTAACTCAAAAAGCATGCCTCATATATATACATAGGTCGTTGGACACAGGAATATGCTACGATGGAACCGTACGCCAAGTAGGATGCACAACACCTAGACTTGTGCATAGCACAAGGCGTACAATCCATCGTAGCACATTCACATATATAGTGTGCCACGACATTTCAATCATCGGCATTATTCTCGAAAAAGACCAAAGTAGCTCGAAAAGAATGCCTCATATATAACTAGCTAGGTCGTTGGACACAGGAATATGCTATGACGGAACGGTTAGCCAAGTAAGATGCACAATTCCTGGACTTGTGCATATCACAAGGCTAACTATCCCGTCATAGCACATTCACATATATATTGTGCCACGACATTTCAATCATCGGCATATTCTCGAAAAAGACAAAAATAACTCGAAAAGAATGCCTCATATATATACATAGGTCGTTGGACACAGGAATATGCTACGATGGAACGGTGAGCCAAGTAGGATGCACAAGACCTGGACTTGTGCATATAACAAGGCTCACAGTCCCATCGTAGCACATTCACATATATAGTGTGCCACGACTTTCAATCATCGGCATTATTCTCGAAAAAAGAGTAAGGAAAAAAAGAAGGACCAAATTGAGCAATGGACCAAAGAGTAAGAAAAAAAACCAAGCATTGATTGATATATAATAATAATAAGAAAAATAAGTTCACTTGTCGTCCACACACACACACAAATGTCATCTATAGTTTGTAACTACAACTAGGCCAACATCAAGCCTTACGCTCGGCTTAGGAACGGGAGGGCGCTTGTCTCGTCATGAACTTCCTATAGTCACCCTGCATCTCTAGGCGATCTTCTATGTCACGGTTATTCGGGATATTTCCTCCGTAGAAGATCCCCAAGTCATGACATCACGAAGATGATTGCCCCAAGCTGCTGGGATGCGATACATCTCTTGTCTAATATCCGAATCATTGATCTTGGCCTTTGCTTCGCCCACTGTTTGAGATGATCTGGCGGTAGAATTCTGCTGGTCAAGTAGGAACGCCCTCATGTGATGGAGTCGTAGTAGGCTTCCTTCTTCTGTTTTCCGGCTGCTTCGCAGAGGAACTCCGTTACGTGGTTGAAGGCGTGCTGCCGAACTTGACCTTCTTACGCCGAAGCTGGTGCCTTCCGTCGAGGTAAAGCCGTGAGAGCATCATCGAACTTCCTTGATCTTGTCGTAGTTTTTCTTCTTTTCTAGAATCCTAGTCGAAATCGTGGCGTGGGAATGCTTGGCGATAAGGAGATGAGTGTGCGATGTTCATCTCTGCGCCAAAAATTCAAATGGAATGTGTTGGAAAAAGAATGATGATGATCTAATAAAGCCAATCGACGGTGGCGAGTGAATAACGACTTACTCGGGAAAGTAAGGCACGAGAATGTATTCCTTTGTCTTGTTCGCCACGAGGATTCTTTTTAGGTATGAGGCCACGATACATCGTTCGGCGGGGGAACCCAAGCAGCCGTCACGCATGTAGTAGGGGTCCACTATAGCGATGCCCGGTGTGTTCTCTCTAATGATCTGCGTGGCGGTGAGAGAAAAGGCGGACCATGGTATAGTGCAGCGGGTATAGGTGGAACATATTGAAGATGTCCTCGAACCGTAGGAAGAACAGATCCGCGGGGGCAGTGTCGACGAAGCCCAAGCCTGGTGGCACCTTAACCACGAATACCGGGTGCGAGGGATCTTTCTCCGATAGAAGGCGTCTCTCTATCGTCAGCACGCCGTCATGCACACTCTGGAGTTCCGAACTGGCGAGCTTTCGCAAATTCTTAGGTAGCATGGGCTCACCTGCCACATGAATCCTCCACATAATACCCTCGGGTCTTGGTGGCCCGTCCCGAAACCTGATCGGATTCATGGTTGTTGGCCACCGGCTGGCTCGATTGCTAGATTTTCTTTTCCTGCCCTTTTTTCCTTTTGGAGAGCGGGCAGGCACCACAATCTGAGCACTGGCCGCCCTATGTAGTGTGTCAGGGCATAGAATAAAGGGCTGGTTGGTTGTATCAGCTGGCTCTGTAAAGGCGCAAGATGGAGGCGTCTCCTGAGAACCAAACAGATGCTTGGTGATAGTGGCTTTCTCTGTGGGGCCACCAGCTAGGTCTTCTTTGTTGCCAAACTGAGTGCTGAAGAAGTGATCATTCCGTCTTGCGTCCTCGGCGGATCTGTGCCATGTGCATATCATCAACATGATCATCCGACCCACCGTGGAGGTAGGTGGCGGTAAGGAGGCCTTGCCACCGCTTGTCGTAACCTGACGATGCGGTCTTGTTATCTATGGCGTGATGGCCCCGCCGTCCCCAAACGGATCATGCTCTTTGGCCATAGCAAGAATAAGCGAAGCAACCACGAGACGACGGCTCTTCTTCATCCGCTCCGGGGTTGAATGGGAGGTTCAGGTCGTCGCAGCCCCTTAGCACCCGACTAATTTTAACCACATGCGCTATCCGCATCGGCTTTGAGTGGAACGTGCGCTGCAAGGGTTGAACGATGGTACCCTTGGCAACATCCCTCAGCTCGTTGTTCACGTAGCATAAGAGAGTGCAAGGAACATCCGTCTGCGGAAAACATGTACGGCATCGTCAGAGCAAGATGCCATAAGAGTAATAGATGGCATGAAAGGCGGTAATTAAAGCAATTTGTTTACCGTGATGGCATCGAGATCGGCTAATGTCGACGCACCGCATACGGCGACGGGCATGCAAGAGACGGAAGGGCTGCTTGATGGCGCGGTGCTGGCCGCCGATGTATTCTCCCTACCGACGGGTGCTTGGAGCTCCGGTGTCGCCGCGACGATGGCAGGGGGGCACCAACATGTACTCCGGCACCGCGGTGATGGCAGGGGGAGTCACCAACACTTGCGGCGCCGCGGTGCTAGCTGGCGGAGTCACGAACACGTGAATTCGCTGATTCGTCGGCGCCCGTGTTGTTCGGTGGCTGCTGACCATGCTTGGAATCGGCACGGCCCTACTCGATCACCGCACTCGGTTCGCTATTGACTCCACCAAGGTAGGCAGGAAGGGCGTGAGGTGATTGCCGTTGTCTTGGACGATCTGCGGGATCCGCGCCACTTGTGCCTTAAGTTCTTGAACCTCTCGGTTTTCCTCCTCGCTCCTTCCGGCGGGCGCCACATGCGTCCTCGGCGGTGGACCAAAATGATCCACCCAATTCTTACCCCGAGGCGGCGGACGGCCAGCGGCAACAGCTTCTTCATAACCGGCTCTATTTTCTTGGCAGGTTCATCGCCTATTAAAAGGTTATCCCGGGTGGCCACCGTCGACCCACAGGATGAGGAACCACAGGATCCATGACTAACAACAATTTCCTCCTCCTGTAGAAGAAGTAATGTGAATCATTTAGATCATCGATTAGATTGCAATCGTGTTGATCCATGGTAATTAGATTATACTTACCACAATTTCCTCGAATTCCTTCACCGCAGGATCGCGGTGAGTTGTTTCAGTTTTGGGTCCACATGGTAGCGGGCCTGATGAAGTTCGAACCTGCCGGGTTGAATTTGTAAAGGGTTTCTATCCTTGGATCTATACTCTTCGTCCTCCTTATTCCATTTTGCCTCCGGTTCTCGTATCCACCAGATCCGAGATGGTGATGACCTATATTCATCGCTGCGGCACCTTTCCCGATTACTATTGGCGGGGCTCTTTCAGATTCACACCTCTCCTTGAACTCCGGAACTGATCTTGGTGATCTGCGGGTCAATCTTCTGGATCTCCTCGAGACTTTTGCCTTCTTTATAGATCTTCTTCTTTATCCGGGTTCTCCTGGCTGGCGGTGCTCATCTTTGTGTGGGCGGTTGTTTACCGTTCCCATGATAATTTGTGTTACGATACTTAGCGAGGAACTTGTATCTTGTCTGACTTCTCGAAGAGGAGTGCGCATGGCCATAAATATCTTTATGCGGAGATTCGGTGTTGATCGAGATGGTTGTCCGGGTGATCGCCGCCACTTGCCCACCGTACCCTTTGACGACAAGGGCGGGCTCCAAAGGAACCCCTGATGGGCTCACTTCGGTAATTTCCTCCCTGACCATGCCGACCGTGTTGGCGCGGTCCTTCGCTTCTTCTTCTTCTTCTTAGGAGGTTGCTACCACTCCCTGTGCCCTCGCCGCCATCAGTGGTTTCATCATCCGCCGTTCCTTCGGCTTCTTCCTCCGTCTTCCATCTCATCATCCTCGCTCTCCGAAGGATGGTATTCTTCATCGTCTTCTAGCCGCTGGGCCGCCTCCCAGAATGTCAATTGTTTATTCGGAGGTCTGAGTTCTCCTTCAGCGCTGATGCGCTTAGAACATCCAGCCTCGTCATTGTCACACATCTTTGCACTAATAAAAAAATTGGTTAAATGCACGGAAAAATCCGGCATGACCTTTGCTAATTTTCTTAAACTAGGAGTGCCCGATTTCTGCCGAAACGGAAGTTAATCAACATTTCGGCAAAAATCGGGACTCATTTCATACAAGAACCTGCATACACACATAATAAAGTCCTTCATACAAGAACAAGCACAATTCAAGGTGCTGTTGTCCCAGACGAGATAGTAGAAGCACGGTAGCACCACGGATAGTAGTAGCGAGCAACACTAGGATGGATATAAAGGAGCAGATAGTAGTAGCGACAGATAATAGAAGTAGTAGCAGCTCAAGTAGGATAGAAGTAGTAGTAGCACAAGTAGGGTGGACATATAATATGTGGATGTTCGGACTAAGAAGAAGAGCAAGCACAACAATGACAACGACAAGCGAGCAAGCACAACACAGCAAGCATATTGCTGTCATTTGTACTATTCGATGGGAGAAAAGTGGATTCACCAGGCTATTATTTGGATGAAATATGCAAAGATCATATTTCTATCAGTATTATCTCAGTAATCTCAAAACATTATATACCAAACTTATGTTTTCTGAAAGAAAGAAATTGTAGAGCAACTGAATGTGTACATCAAACATATCTTAATCTTGTTGCCTAATATGCTTTTTTTACGAAGCTGGTTTAGAAGTACTAACTTCCCAATATGCATTTTTACAAAACACCAACTTTCGACGAGTGCACAACATTAGTATGATTGATAAGCAGCTAGCATATGAGCACCTTGACCACACCATGACACTTCCTCCGCCTCAAAGGTTGTGTGATTATTTACAGCAATGTTGATCCATGAAATTTAACAGAAAGATGGGCATTTAAGAAACAACCCAGCACAAACATTGTAATAGCCATTGATGCTAGTTGAACCACCACACTAAAGGAGTCTAGATACATGGTTAAGCATCTTATACTCCAGGCAAGGATGTGCCATATTTTCAACATTGTCTGTGTCATATGTAGTTAGTTTGGTTATAACCATCCCTTCTGGATATTAGTACCATGACTACAGTTATAGGTTCTAAGGCTACAAACTCTTAACACTTTTAAGTCAGCTAATCAGTAGGTCTGAATGGTATATAATGACTACTCAGATAATTAACTAGATCAAGAGAATGTCGATAGTCAAGATGGTCAGTGAGAAGAATTTAGCAAAGAGGACTAGACAGGAATTCTTTTAGCAGAAGGGATATCATACACATAACAAAGCAGGGTAATTTACTACAAAAATGATCGTAACTGGTATATCTTTTCTACACTAGCTGTACATCATGTGCCAAAACATGACAAAGCTAAACTAGGGTGACAGAAGACAAGAAGACAAGCTAGCTCTATAATGTACATCACTGTTTACATATGGACCATTCAGATGGTAATATCATCAGGTTTTCGTTCGAGGCAAGGAGCTCCATCCGCTTGATCCGGTCGACATTTCCTGTGATTTAACCAAAGGTGTCTATGCCTATTTTTACACCCTCCATGGATTCAATTGTCTCTCTTTTATAGCCAGCATCGTCATGGCTTTCGGAGCAGATGAGAGAAAACTGTGGGGTGTCTGAGAGAAACCGCTCCCAGAATTGATCGTTTGCTGCAACCGGTTCATGGGAAACTCCGTTGCTTTGTCGTTGGAAGTGCTAACCTCTCAGCTCATATTCGATCCGGCCGTCGGGGCCCCTTGTGGGTATCTTGTGAATATTGGGAAGCATACAATCATACTAAAGAGAACATTTCCTAACTCATCTCCTAAACTCTGAACCACTACTCTGAACAACCATAAACCATGCAACCATTTCCTAACTGAATTTCAAAATCTGAATTTCCTACTCTAAATTTCCTAATCTGAATTTCCTAACTGATTAACATTTCCTAATCTGAATTTCCTAATCTAAACATTTCCTAACTGAATTTCCTAAGAACATTTCCTACTCTGAGCATTTCCTAACTGAACCCTACTCTGAATCCTAAGAAAATCTGAACATTTCCTACTCTGAATCCTAAGAACCCTAACTGAACCCTACTCTGAATCCTAAGAAAATCTGAACATTTCCTACTCTGAATGCTAAGAACCCTAACTGAACCCTAACTTTGAACCCTTACTCTGAATCCCCTAAGTGAATGGATGCAACGAGAGGGGAGAGAGGGGGAGAGGGGAGAGGGTGATTCTCACCTCCGAGACAAGGACGATGATGAGCACGCGGACGATGAGGGCCTTCTCCTTCACGGACTGCGCGGCGACTACGACCTCCTCCTCCACGAAACGAGCGCGACCCCCTCCTCTTGGCGTGGCGACTTCGACCTCCTCCTCCTGGGATGCGGTGGCGGCAGATTGGCAGCATCGGCCTGCTCCTCCACGGTCTCCTCCTCAGTGGCGGCGGCTGGCCGAAGGCGGCGGATCGACAAAGTGTCGGCGGGCGGCAGGAGATGGGTGGGCGCGGTTGAATGGGGATGAGGGGCGTGTGCCTGCGTGCACGTGGATAAGACAAAGATAGGCGTGGCGCCACGGATATCCGTAGCGCACTATGCCAGTGTCCGCTACGCCTATCTCCTCTAGCAACTATATAAGAAAAGAGCCGTCCCACTATCTAATAGATTCACTACCCTATCCCACTTGGTTACGCCCACTACTCTATTCTAAAGTTCTAAGCACCTGTGTTGAATCTTGGTGCCCCCTTTTTATTTTTATTTTAAAAATACTTTTAAATGTTCCAAAAATGCCCAAAAGTGGTAATAGATGCCATATTTGTTTTGTTTTTATTTTATAAATACTTTTAAATGTTCCAAAAATGCCCAAAAGTGGTAATATATGTCATAAAAGTGGTACAAATAATATGATTCAAAGTATAACTAAATTTTATAATAATTTGTC
Organism: Avena insularis; assembly: GCA_023614405.1. Taxonomy (NCBI): domain Eukaryota; kingdom Viridiplantae; phylum Streptophyta; class Magnoliopsida; order Poales; family Poaceae; genus Avena; species Avena insularis. The sequence goes on along the minus strand of CM042694.1, from coordinate 589,200,146 downwards.
CATAATAATATGAATCGGTACGCCCTACTCGACCACCAATTCTTTTACAATTTTTTCGACCTGCGTTTTAAAATATTTTTTGAGCTAGCGTTTTACAATCTTTTTCCCTTCTTTGTCGCGGTTGAATAATTTAGCCCGGCACTTTAATGTTTCTTCTTTCGAGCAGGCTACCTTTTTGGGTAGGGTTGTCCTTTTTCTTCTTGTGATGTATGTTCTGCATCGTAGTCGCGTCATCTTCAATCTTTGGATCACCCGTCTTGGTGAAGTCGTGCTCGTTGGCGACTCCATCCATTCCGATGATGTTTCTTTTTCCTCTCCTCACGACAACCCGGCTAGGCTTTGTCGGGTCGGTAGTGAAAAAACATTGGTCCACTTTGGTAGCCGATACCACGGTTCATTTTTCGGCCACGTTTGCACCGGCGGCCTTGGATTTGGCTGCTTCGGGTATAACCATGGTTGTGAAATACCGGTCTTCTCTTTCGACGCTCTTTGCCCATCTGACACGGAACATCGGCACCTTTTCTCCACAGTAGTCGAGCTCCCAGATCTCCTCGATTCTTCCGTAGAATCTTTCCTTCACGTTGTCATCGGTGTAGAATTCCGACGTTGCGCCTGAGTTCTGATAATCACACTTGTTGTCCTTTTCCTCCGTGTAGAATGTGTAGCCGTTGATATCATATGCCTGATAGGTCACCAGGTTTTGCATCGGTCCCTGCGACAAGGTGAATATGATCTTTTCCGTGTCAGAAGAATGCGAGCGCGGGGGATTATCAAGGAGCGTCTGCCTAAACCAACGCGTGAAATCTGAGTTGTGCTCTTTGATTATTTCTCCCTGCGTCCTCTGTATGCCCCGGTCACTGTACTTCTTCTCGATTAACCTTTTGTGCTACATGCCCAAGGATCGACCAGTTCTAAATGCTGTAGCGCGATGAGGTTTGCTCGATCAAAGTCTGCGCGTCGAAAATCGAAGTCTGCATGGAGTATGCGACGACCCTCTTGGTGACCAGATCCGTCGAGCTTGCCAAGGTGTCTGTTGACGGGAAGACCGGAGTTCTCCATGTCTAGATAATTCGTGCGAAGAGATGCACTCTTCGCCGAAAGCCCTTGGCTATGCTTCCATCTGGGCGGGACCTGTGAACGTATCCTTTGATGTGTCCGCTCATCCTTTCGAACGCCATCATGCTGCGGAGGAACATCGGCCCGAGTTGTACGATGTCCTCCACGACATGGACCAGCAGATGCACCATAATGTCGAAGAATGCGGGTGGGAAGTAGACCTCAAGCTCACATAGTATCACCACGATCTCCTCCTGTAGCCTTCTAAGCTGATTCAAGCCAATCGACTTCCTAGAGATGACGTCGAAAAACTTGCATAGGCCAAATAACGTTTCACGGACGTGCTCGTCCATTATCCCTCTTAGTGCGACCGGAAGTACCTGCGTCATTAGCACGGCACAGTCGTGAGACTTTATGCCACTGAACCTCTGCTTCGCCTCGTCTAGGTATCTTCTTATCTTGCCCGCGTCAGAAGGAAATTTGACTCCTAGAAGGCACTTGAAAAACTGTTTGATCTCATCCTGGCTTAGAGTGAAGCAAGAAGGAGGGCAGTAATATTCGTTCTTGAACTTTTTACCCTTCCGAGGACCTTGTGTCGTCTCCGACTCATGATCATCGTCATCTTCACGATCATCGAGTAGTGCCCTCCGTGAAGCTCCTTCCGGATACCCCAGCATATCAGGTCGTGCCTTGCTTTCGACCATCTTTCGTCCTATCCGCATGTTGATTATGGTGGCACCAGACTTGCACACGTTTTTCGTGATATGCATGATGTCGAGGCTATGAGGCGCGGAGAAACTTCCAAGATGGCAACTCGAAAACAGACCTTGTTTTCCATACCTTCATCAGCGGCTTGTCTTGTTGCCGCCTCTTTCGCTTCTTTCACGGCTTAGGACAATCTTTCCAGCTTTTTCAGCAACTCTTCCACTTCTTCGCTCCTCGCTCTAGGATTCCTCGGGTCTCGATTTGCCATCGAACAGGTCTCCATGTTTTCTCCATGGATCATTCTGCCGAGCCACCTCCGGTGCCCCATGAACACGGTTTTCGATGACCTGGATCTTTCTCTAGTTGGAGATAGCTTGTGTTATCCATGCACCTAACGCATGCGCAAAATCCTTGGATAACCTGCCCGAGATATACCCGCAACCTGGATAGTCTTGCACCATAGTGACCAACGCGCTCTCATAGTGAAATAATCTTGTGCGACGGGCCGTAAGTATTGGCTCCAGATTCCCATAACGTGGCTAGCTCCTCTTTCAACAGCCCGAGATACGATTGATGTCGGTACCAGTTGTTTCGCCCTTGAATTAGCATACTCATTTGTATGTACTTGTTCTTCATGCACAACCATGGAGGAGGTTGTACATCCATACAAACACGGGCCAAGTGATGTGTGCTGCTCTAGCTACCGAACGGATTGAGTCCATCGGTGCTCGCCAAGCGATGTTCCTCGAATCTCCACAATGCAGGGAATTCAAGGTCCAATGCTTTCCAATCGCTAGCATCCAAGGGTGCGCCAGCAGCTCATCCTTTTTGGGGTCATCATCATCTCTGGCTTCTTCCTTTCCGCATGCCATCGCATGAGCTTCGCCTTAGGGTCCACGAAATAGCGCTTCTGACGAGGAGTGATAGGAAAGTACCATACCACTTTTCGAGGTGCTTTCTTCCCTTTCTTGTATCGACTCACGCCGACACCGGACATGTGGTTTTCTCCGCCCTCGCCCGATAAATGATGCAATCGTTGATGCATACGTGATATCTAACATGCGGTAGATCGAGAGGATGACGATTTTCTTGGCATCCTCGATACTAGTTGGACATGTGTTCTCCGGAGACGATCGTGCGTAATGCCATCATATCGCCGAAGCTTGGCCGCTCAATTTGTGCTTTGCCTTCATCTCCATAGCCTTGAGCGTTACATTCAACCGGTATCATCGGGCCTGCATCCTTCATACAATGGAGTAACGCGTCTTTCTCAAGTTGCGCAAGCTTGGCTTTCTCTAGCGGCAGCGGCATTACTCGGCTCGCTTGAGAAGCAGCTCTTGCACATAAGGGTCCCGCACCCAGCTCGACGTTGTTCCATCGTAAATACGCTCCTCCGCATCTAGATCATCATCATCCCGATGCGCTCGCACCTTCACCATCTCTAGAGACTCTTCATCATCTCGCCTGCTCGCCGTGATGATGATCATTGTCATGTTGGCCACCTTCTTCACCGTCTCCATCATCTACGCCATCGCTTATCCAACGAGTGTATCCATCCATGAAACCATGGCGGAGCAGTGCGCTCCACTTGATTCGGAATCTGGTCGATCACCCGTTGAGTTTGCATCTTCGCACGGACATCTTATATCCATCTTGTTATTCAGTATCATGTCGGCCGTCGCACATTTCAAAAATCTAGCCACAATGCCTTCGCTCATTATGCGGACCATTTTTGCCTGCACGATGTACACGGTACAATTTTGAAGTCTATTAGAACCACATAATGAATGCATGCATGCAATGGTCGATAGAAAATTTCGCATGACCTATCCTAAAATTAGGACCTTTATGAATGCCAAAGTCTTGCCAAAATGGAAATGAATCAACATTTTGGCAAAACAAATGGCAACTTGTTCACATACAAACACAAGAGAGAGAGAGAGACCGATCCATACACACATGAACATATCATTATCCTCTCCATACACACATGCATGAGCATCATCGATACTCTCCATATACACACACATATGACCATCGATCCTCTCCACATACACACATCATGAGCATCGATCATCTACATACATATGAGCACATCATCCATATACACATGAACACATCCTTACATGGTTACCGAGATGAGAGACCGATCGCGAGAAAGATGGAAAGGAGAGGTGCGCGCGTCGACCGGAGAAGGATAGATGAGAGACCAGAGACCTCCTCTATTACTTATGTAACATCCAAAGCAAGTTTTACATGCTAAAAATGGTGAATGTGTGGAGAAATTGAGGTGGGAAGGAGAAGATCCCGACTAGATCTAAGGAGGAAGAAGAAGGGGAAAGTGAAGTGTGGGGTGGTGGATGTGGTCACACATGTGCACATAAAGTGCTGTCCTAAAGAATCGACACATCCGTGGCGCACGCCCTAGTGCGCCAAGGAGTACAAACATCTATGGCGCACTATGCCATGTGCGCCACAGATGCTTTACTCCTGTGGGCGCACTAGGCCGAATGCGCCATGAAGTTTGTGGCCGTTTGAGCGTAGGGGGCATGCTCTTAGGCGTAGCGCACCAGCCCCATGTGCGCCACAGATGACCCTAACAACCGTGGCACACATGACTATAGTGCGCTACAGATGTTTGGCGTGCGGCCAACAGGGCCCTGGCCCACACACATCTGTGGCGCACTATAGTCATGTGCGCCACAGTTGTTCTAGTTATTAGTAGGGCACTGCCCACAGGTGAGCCACGCCTGTTTTAGCCGTGGGGCACTTCAACCATGTGAGCCATGGATGTGCTGATTACCTATAGCCGTTTTCCTAGTAGTGGTAGCAGTAGCCAGATTTGTATCCTGCACATAAGTGTATTTGTGTTGTAAAGTTAATGTATAGGTTGTAGATATTTTATCGTTGAATGTGTATAAACAGCTTTGTTAGCGTGAGGTGCGTTGCATTATGCGAGTCCTTTTCATTAGCCTGGCCATCCCTTTGTCAACCTGCCAGGCGCGTTGCAGCTGGGTTGAGTTTGCGTTAAGGGGTTTGATTGATGTGCCAGCTACTCGGGATATCGCGTTTATTGGTTCGAAGAATAGATGTATGTAGGGTGGCGTAGCCCCCGAGTATAAAATTGACAGGAATGAGAAGAAAAACTCAGAGTTTTGGGGCACTTAGCTTTTATTTATTTGAAGAACAGTACGAGGTACAATGTGTGGCTAAGTAACCTTGGCTGAGTAGCCTTATTTGCGATGTAAAAGTAAAAACAGCTAGGGGTAGAAGCGTCGCAGTTGTGCGACGTTCCAAGGGTTGGAGTATGCGACTCCTGTCTCTAAATCTTGAAGGCGATAGGCGCCACCTAGGATTACTTCTGTAATCACATACGGTCCTTCCCAGGGGGAGTCGATCTTCAGATGCCCCTGCTGCTTCAGTCGCAAGACCAGGTCACCTTTGACGAAGGATCTGGGGCGAAGCCTTCTACTGTGGTAGTTGCGTAGGTTCGGCTGGTAGATCGTGGATCTTTCTGCGGTGATTTCTCTTGCCTCGTCGAGGAGGTCGACGGAGTCTTCGTGCAAGAGATGACTCTTGTCCGTAAGCACTCTGGCGGACGCCTTGTAAATTTAACTTAGGCGGTAGTACTACTTGCTCCGTGCACCGAAAGAATGGCGGTAGCCCGTGGCGCTGTTTGGAGTTGTTCGTAGGCTCAGTACGGATTGAGCTCATCTGCCAGCAACCCGCGGCTTGGTCGAGTGGTCGAAGGAGTCGCTTCTTCATGCCACAACAGACGAGCCCATTTGCTTTTTATAACCGACCGTTGGTCTGTGGATGCGCGACCGAGGCGTAACTGATGTTGATCCCCAGGTTTCCGCAAAATTCTTGGAACTCTTTGGATGTGAAGTTCAATCTGTTGTCCGATGATGATCTTTGTGCGGCAAGCGGTAGACGATGGACTCGAAGAACTTGACCGCGTTGTACCCTGATTGCTTGGTCACTGGCATGGCCTCAATCCACTTGGTGAAGTTGTCGACTGCGACCAAGAGGTAGACGTAGCCTCCTTGCGAGGACCTTGGGAGCTTGCCCACCATGTCGAGCCCCCATTATGAGAAGGGCCAGGCCAATGGAATAGGCCGTAGTTCTGCGCCTGGTGCGTGTGGCTTGTCCGCGAATTGCTGACAAGCGTTGCACTTTTGGACTATGTCCTTGGCGTCGCGCATGGCCGTGGGCCAGTAAAATCCAGCTCGTAGAGCTTTGGCGACGAGGGCGCGACTGCCGGCGTGGTGCCCGCAGGTCCATTCATGGATGTCGAGGAGGACTACTCTTCCATCGGCCAAAGAGACGCATCGTTGTAACACGCCTATGATGCTGCGTTTATACAATTCACCGTTGATAATGGCGAATGCCTTGGAGCGTCGCGCGATGTGCCGTACGTCTGTCAGGTCGTCCGGTAGGCACTTACTGAGGAGGTACGTAATGTACGGCTGCGTCCAGGATTTTTCGATCATCATGACGCTCATTGGGCCCTCGAGTCCTGTGTCTAGCTCCAAGTCATCGAGTGCTATTGGCTCATTGGGTGGCATAGCCCCCGAGTCCGTTGCTGCGCTTGTTTTCTTCTCTGCGGCCTTTGGCTTGATGGAGCGTTCGCAGATACGCTCGAGAAATACCCCAGGTGGTATGGGGGCGCAGGTAGAGCCTATGTTGGCGAGTGCGTCCGCCTCCTCGTTGCTTTCGCGACCTACATGTCGCAACTCGCAACCATCGAAGTCTCCCTCGAGTGTATCGTAGACGTCGCGGCATGCGATCATGTTGTCATTCAGTGCGTCGCACTCGTGCATTGTTTGGTTGACGACCAGCTTGGAGTCACCATATATGATGAGCCTCTTTGCGCCGCAGGCTTTTGCCATCCTCATCCCGTGCAACAGGGCCTCGTATTCAGCCTCGTTGTTTGAGGCTGTGAACTGCATTCGCAGGATGTATTTCAGCTTGTCCCCTTGAGGTGATGTCAGTATGACACCTGCTCCTGCTCCATCTTTCCGCTTGGATCCATCGAAGAGCATTGTCCAGAGGTAGGACATATCTGGCTTGTCCGGGAGTTGGTTTTCCATCCAATGCACGAGGAAGTCGGGGAGAACTTGCGACTTGATTGCGTCACGCTTTTCGTATGTGATGTCTCGTGGAGACAGTTCGATTCCCCAAAGCGCGACTCGTCCCGTGGCGTCGGGGTTATTGAGGATATGTCCCAATGGGGCGTCGCTGACTACCACGATTGGGTGTTCCTATAAGTAATGGCGCAGTCGCCGGGCGGTCATGAAGACGCCGTACGCCAGCTTCTGGTAGTGCGGGTACAGCTGTTTTGTTGGCGTGAGGACCTCGCTAAGGTAGTATACCAGGCATTGTACGCCATGGACCTTGTTTTCCTCGGCCCGCTCGACGACGAGCACTGTACTAACCAGTTGGTTGCTAGCGGAGATGTACAGCAGTAGTGGTTCCCTTTCTCGTGGAGTCACCAGTACTGGCGAGGTGGATAGTAGGCGCTTGAGATCTTCAAATGCTTCTTGCGCTTCATTGGTCCACGCGAATTTGTCAGCTTTGCCGAGGAGCTGATAGAAGGGCAGTGCCTTTTCTCCCATTCGACTGATAAATCGACTGAGGGCCACGATTTGTCCGGCTAGTTGCTAGACGCCTCTTATGTTCTTTGGCTTCTCCATGGCCAGTATGGCCTTTATCTTTTTTGGGTTTGCCTCAATCCCTCTCACGGAGATGAGATACCCGAGCAGCTGCCCAGATGGTACGTCGAAGGCGCATTTGTCCGGATTGAGCTTAATCCGGTAACGATCGAGATTGGCGAAAGTTTCACGCAAGTCGTTGATTAGAGAGGCTTCCTCCTTGGTTTTGATTACTATGTTGTCGACATAGACTTGGATGTTGCGACCCAGTTGCTCCTTGAGGCAAGCCTGCATGCACCACTGGTAGGTAGCTCCCGCGTTTTTTAGCCCGAAGGGCATTGTGTTGTAGCAGAACACACCGAAGGGCATTGTAAACGCGGTCTTCTCCCGATCTTCCTCCTTCATTCGAATTTGGTTATAGCCTGAGTAGGCATCGAGGAAGCAGAGGCGCTCGCATCCAGCGGTGGAGTCGATGATTTGATCGATCCGTGGTAGAGGGAAGTGATCTTTTGGGCAGTGCTTGTTTAAAGAAGTGAAGTCCACGCACATTCGTAGGATATTCGTGTCGTTTTTTGGGACCAGCACCGTATTGGCGAGTCAAGTGCTTTCCTTGATCTCGCGTATGAATTTGGCCTCGAGGAGTGTGTTGATCTCCATTCATCCGCTTGCCGTGGCTCATAAATACAGACGATTGTTTGCTTGATCGGCCTTGCGTCGGGGTTGACGTTGAGTGCGTTTCGCGAATTCTGGAACTCCTGGCATGTCCGCAGGACACCAGGCAAAAATTTCCTAGTGCTCACGGAGGAATTCGACAAGCGCGAGTTCCTATGCGGGACTCAAGTTGTTGGTGATGAGGGCCGTTTTGGAGGGATCTGACGGATGGACCCGCACCCTCTTTGTGTGCACAGATGAGTTGAAGGAGAGATCAAGTGATCTTGGCCTACTCAGGGGAGGCAGACTGTTGTCTGTCGTTTCCTTCAATCGCGCGAGCTCCTCCTGCATGCCGAAGGACTAGGAGATTCTGGTGAGTTCCCTGTCGCAACTGTCAGATCTCTCAAAGCTCCCATTGATCGTGATGACGCCGTTGGGACCCGGCATTTTCATCTGTAGGTAGGCGTAGTGGGGTACCTCCATGAACCTAGCAAATGCGACGAGTCCGAGGATGCAGTGGCATTGTGAGGGCCAGTCGACGACCTCAAAGTCGATGCGCTCGCGCCAGAAGTTCTTTGGCATGCCGAATATGACGTCGAGGTTGATTTTGCCTAGGGGTATACACCTTTCCCTGGGACGATGCCGTGGAACATTGTGTCCCATGCCTCCAAGCAGGTTAGAGGGATCCTCATTGCTCGCAAGGTACTCGCGAATATGAGGTTGATGCCGCTTCCACCATCCATGAAGACGCGACTCATGTCGAAGCCTCCAATTTGCGCTTTGAGTAGGAGGGGGCAATGGCCTAGGCTAGGTATTTGAGGCGGGTGGTCACGTTTATCGAAGGTAATGCACGACTCACTGCCACTGAGGTACTCAGTACTGGATGGTGGCGAGTGTATGGCCAAGTTGACTTGGCGAGAGATGGCTTTCTGCACCCTGTTGGAGGGGCGCACCTTTTGGATCATCATGGTACCCATGACCCGTCGGTACGGTTCTCCTCCGTGGTGTTGGTCTGGTGCAGCTCCGTTCGGGGGTGGCCCAGGTGGTGGTGGCGGTGCGCCATGTGCCACGGCGCCTGGAGCCGCTCCGTAGCCTCTTTCGACTGTGTTGCGGTTCATCCGAACCAATCCCTCGTGTAGCTTGAGGAACTCGCGGTAGTCCTTGAGGAGGTGGCTGGACTTTCTCTTGCTGTCATGCTTGTCGATGTAGAACTGTACCATGCATGGCCCAGATAGTTTGTCCTCGATGAAGGTCGCGGGTGCCTCGTCGCGAGTGCGACATTGCCACACTTGCGTGGTTTTCCCAGAATCGCGGTATCCACCGCTGCGGTATCCGCTGTTGCGGTTTTCGACGCGTCTATCAGCGTAGCCGGCTGCGACCATGTTGACGTTGTCATGGTCGTTGTAGATGCGCATGCGGAATTTGCCTCGGTGGTCGCGTCTGCGTTTGATTTCTGCCTCCTCATCGGAGTGAGCGCGATTCTTGACCGAATCTTCTCCATCGGCCCACCGGTTTGCGATCTCCATCAGGTGGTCGATGGTCTGGGGCTTTGAGCGGCCTAGCTCCTCCTTGAGTTCCATGCGGTGGACGCCACCGTTTAATGCATCAATCGTGCAGTCTTCCGAGATGTTCTTCGCGGAGTTCTTGAAGATGGACCACCTTTGGATGTAGGAGCGCAGCGATTCGCCAGGTCTTTGCTGGCAGCATCTCAATTCTTCGATTGAGGTGGGCCGTTTGTACGTGCCCTTAAAGTTGTGCACGAAGATATAGACCAGCTCATCCCAACTGCGAATGGATCCTCGTGGGAGGTTATTGAGCCATGCCCGGGCGGCGCCCTGCAGCTGTAGCTGCAAGCATTGCATGACAGTACTTCGACTACCTCCATGTCGCCTGACAGAGGAGATGTGGTCCTCCAGCTAGATCTTGGGGACCTACAGACCGTCAAATTTCGGGTTCTCCGATGGGAGTTTAAACCCTTTAGGCATTCGCTTTTGCCTGATGCATCTGCTGAAGCACCTGGCGCCGCAGAGCTCCCCATCTTCCTCTTCCGAGTCAGTCGACCGAGCACGTCGTGCCCTTGACTTGTCGATCTTGCGCTGCGTGAGGTCGTCGCGTGCATCGTAGTCACGATCGTGTCGCCTTGAGCGGCGGCGTAGAGACAGGTTGTGACTGTCATCGCTGGACGAGGGCGAGGAGTAGCGCTTAACCCTTTTTCGGGTATGGTACCGGCTCCTTGTTGAGGGCGGCCTCGATTAACCCCAAACCCGCGATCGTAGATTGGTGCATGGCAGTTCGGGGATCTCCAGCTGGCGGCTGGTTATTGAGGAGGTACATGGTGGCTGCTGTCACCGCAGCTTGTGGTGTTCTGGGAACCACGTTGCCTCTCGTGTCGACTGTCATAGAGCCAAAGTCGAGGACTTTCGCGGCGTCTATGCGCTCTTGCTCGGTGAGATGAGCCATCCGCGACTGCCTCTTCTCAGCGAGGTACTCGTTGCCTCGTGAGGAGGATCCTCCGTAGGAGGAGAGCCTAGCGCGACGAAGGCTCGACTCGTCCGCCACCTTTTTACGCACCTCGAGTTGCACGATTGCTTGTTTTTGGCGCTTGAATTCCTCTTTTAGGAGCCACTGGTAGCCCATCAGTAGTTCCTGCGGGGACCCGAAGGGTAGAGGTGCACCTCGTAGGGCTTCGCAGCAGCGATCCCACTCTTGCTCGTTGAGCTTGATTACGACGCGTTCGCCGGTTTGCTCGTTGATCATGCTGGGAGGTTCGACTGCTCCTCCGTTGGCGCCGTTACCGCCGTTGCCTCCATTGCAGCCGTTGCCACCGTTGGGCGGATCGGTGCCACTGCCGGTGTTACCACCATTGCCACGATTGGCGGAGGTGTCGCCTGCGTTGATAACGGCACACATGAAGTGGTTGGGGAAGCTGTTGCTTCCACAACTTTCAGATCCGGAACCGTAAGTTCCATCTTCAGTGGCTAGATCGCTCAGATCAGAATCGCGACTGCTGTCGCTGATCGTGTTCTCGACTGCCACCAGAGCGTTGAGCTCGCTCAGGGTGCCGATTGATGGAGGGAACCATGATGCCGGGGTAATCCCGGTGCTGTCGGCTGATCGGGCATGCGAAGCATGCCCATCTGGCCAACTTGGAAGCAGAAGCTCCCAATCGCCAAACTAATTCCGTCGCCCACGGATTCGAAGGATGCGCGGGTGGCGGGCGTGTGGACGGTGAAGTCGAACAAGCCGAAGAGCTGGCGAATCTCCACTGTTGCGGAGTTGTAGATCGCAGTCGATGGAGCCAAAGAAGCCACAACATCAGCACTCCCAGTTCCCACAGAGGGCGCCAATTGACGAGGGTTTACCTCATCAATGCCCATTGTTATGGACTTGGGTTTTGGAGAAGGAGGGAGCGCTGGAGACATCTATCGGCTAGCAAACAAGCACACAAGGGACAAAGGATTTACCCAGGTTTAGGCCTCGTAGAGGTCCCTACTCCTGCTTGTCTTCTCGTGGAATTATCGAAGGAGTCGAAAGTTACAATGGTGCACAGATGCAATCTGGCGAGGGTTGTGGAAACTAGGGTTGCGTGTGTCCTTCTCGCCGCCCCCTCCTAGCCTTTATATAGATAGGCTAGGTCTTGGGTAGCAGGTCGAGTCGGTTACAATTTAGGGTTTTCCCCTTCAAACTTTCTATCTTTAGCTTCTTCTTGTCCTTCAAGCAATCGACAGTCCGCAGGTTACTCGAGTCCTTTCGTCTGGGCCTTGGCGACACTGTGGGCCTGTACGTATTTAGACCGTATATACCAACCTCGAGTACTTGTGCAATAGCTCACGAAAACTGCCATACAATGTGAAAAACGATGAGTTTTTGGTCATAACTCTCAAACATGTATTGGGTCTTAGGGTCGCTGTAAATCACCCTGGAACCCCAAAACTGTGGGCAATAACTCATGAAAACGGCCATAATATGCGAAAGCGACAATTTTTTGGTTAAAATTGTCAAACATGTATCGGATCTAATGGTCGTTGTAATTCGCCCTGAAACCCTAGTACTGTGGAATAGCTCATGAAAACGGTCATAAAACACAAGAACGACAAATTGTTAGTCATCCCCTTAAACATGCATCGTGTCTAATGGTCCATGAAAATCCTCGTGGAGCACCAAAACAGTGTGGAATAACACATGAAAATGACACTAAAACACGAAAACGATGAGTTTTTGGTCATAACTCTCAAACATGTATCGGGTCTTAGGATCGTTGTAAATCCCCCAAGAGCGCCAAAACAGTGTGCAATAGCTCACGAAAACTGCCATACAACGGGAAAAACGACGAGTTTTTGGTCATAACTCTCAAACATGTATCGGGTCTTAGGGTCGTTGTAAATCACCCTGGAACCCCAAAACTGCGGGCAATAACTCATGAAAAGGCCATAATATGTGAAATCGACAATTTTTTGGTTAAAATTGTCAAAAATGTATCAGGTCTAATGGTCGTTGTAATTCGCCCTGAAATCCTAGAACTGTGGAATAGCTCATGAAAACGATCATAAAGCACAAGAACGACGAATTGTTGGTCATCCCCTTAAACATGCATCGGGTCTAATGGTCCATGCAAATCCCCGTGGAGCACGAAAATAGTGTGGAATAACTCATGAAAATGTCCCTAAAACCCGAAAATGAAGAGTTTGGTCATAACTCTCAAACATGTATCGGGTCTTAGGATCATTGTAAATCCCCCAAGAGCGCCAAAATAGTGTGCAATAGCTCACGAAAACTGCCATACAACGTGAAAAACGACGAGTTTTTGGTCATAACTTTCAAACATGTATCAGGTCTTAGGGTCGTTGTAAATCACCCTAGAACCCCAAAACTGTGGGCAATAACTAATGAAAATGACCATAATATGCGAAATTGACAATTTTTTGGTTAAAATTGTCAAACATGTATCGGCTCTAATGGTCGTTGTAATTCACCCTGAAACCCTAGAACTATGGAACAGCTCATGAAAACGGTCATAAAACACAAGAACGACGAATTGTTGGTCATCCCCTTAAACATGCATCGGGTCTAATGGTCCATGCAAATCCTTGTGGAGCACCAAAACAGTGTGGAATAACTCATGAAAATGACCCTAAAACGCGAAAACGATGAGTTTTTTGTCATAACTCTCAAACATGTATCGAGTCTTAGGATCGTTGTAAATCCCCCAAGAGCGCCAAAATAGTGTGCAATAGCTCACGAAAACGGCCATAAAACGTGAAAAACGACGAGTTTTTGGTCATAACTCTCAAACATATAGCGGGTCTGAGGGTCGTTGTAAATCACCCCGGAACCCCAAAACTGTGGGCAATAACTCATGAAAAGGCCATAATATGTGAAATCGACAGTTTTTTGGTTAAAATTGTCAAACTTTTATCGGGTCTAATGGTTGTTGTAATTTGCCCTGAAACCCTATAACTGTGGAATAGCTCATGAAAACTGTCATAAAACACAAGAACGACAAATTTTTAGTCATCTCCTTAAACATGCATCGGGTCTAATGGTCCATGCAAATCCCCGTGGAGCACCAAAACAGTGTGGAATAACACATGAAAATGGCACTAAAACGCGAAAATGATGAGTTTTTGGTCATAACTCTCAAACATGTATCGGGTCTTAGGATCGTTGTAAATCCCCCAAGAGCGCCAAAACAGTGTGCAATACCTCACGAAAACGGCCATACAACATGAAAAACGACGAGTTTTTGGTCATAACTTTCAAACATGTATCGGGTCTTAGGGTCGTTGTAAATCACGCTGGAACCCCAAAACTGTGGGCAATAACTCATGAAAAGGCCATAATATGTGAAATCGTCAATTTTTTCGTTAAAATTGTCAAACATGTATCGGGTCTAATGGTCGTTGTAATTCGCCCTGAAATCCTAGAACTATGGAATAGCTCATGAAAACGATCATAAAGCACAAGAACGACGAATTGTTGGTCATCCCCTTAACCATGCATCGGGTCTAATGGTCCATGCAAATCCCCGTGGAGCACCAAAATAGTGTGGAATAACTCATGAAAATGTCCCTAAACCCGAAAATGAAGAGTTTGGTCATAACTCTCAAACATGTATCGGGTCTTAGGATCGTTGTAAATCCCCCAAGAGCGCCAAAATAGTGTGCAATAGCTCACGAAAACTGCCATACAACGTGAAAATGACGAGTTTTTGGTCATAACTCTCAAACATGTATCAGGTCTTAGGGTCGTTGTAAATCACCCTGGAACCCCAAAACTGTGGGCAATAACTCATGAAAACGACCATAATATGCGAAATTGACAATTTTTGGTTAAAATTCTCAAACATGTATCGGGTCTAATGGTCGTTGTAATTCACCCTGAAACCCTAGAACTATGGAACAGCGCATGAAAACGGTCATAAAACACAAGAACAGCGAATTGTTGGTCATCCCCTTAAACATGCATCGGGTCTAATGGTCCATGCAAATCCTTGTGGAGCACCAAAACAGTGTGGAATAACTCATGAAAATGACCCTAAAACGCAAAAACGATGAGTTTTTTTGTCATAACTCTCAAACATGTATCGAGTCTTAGGATCGTTGTAAATCCCCCAAGAGCGCCAAAATAGTATGCAATAGCTCACGAAAACGGCCATAAAACGTGAAAAACGACGAGTTTTTGGTCATAACTCTCAAACATATAGCGGGTCTGAGGGTCGTTGTAAATCACCCCGGAACCCCAAAACTGTGGGCAATAACTCATGAAAAGGCCATAATATGTGAAATCGACAGTTTTTTGGTTAAAATTGTCAAACTTTTATCGGGTCTAATGGTCGTTGTAATTTGCCCTGAAACCCTATAACTGTGGAATAGCTCATGAAAAGCATCATAAAACACAAGAACGGCTAATTTTTTGTCATCTCCTTAAACATGCATCGGGTCTAATGGTCCATGCAAATCCCCGTGGAGCACCAAAACAGTGTGGAATAACACATGAAAATGGCACTAAAACGCGAAAATGATGAGTTTTTGGTCATAACTCTCAAACATGTATCGGGTCTTAGGATCGTTGTAAATCCCCCAAGAGCGCCAAAACAGTGTGCAATACCTCACGAAAACGGCCATACAACATGAAAAAGCAGTTTTTTGGTCATAACTTTCAAACATGTATCGGGTCTTAGGGTCGTTGTAAATCACGCCGGAACCCCAAAACTGTGGGCAATAACTCATGAAAAGGCCATAATATGTGAAATCGTCAATTTTTTCGTTAAAATTGTCAAACATGTATCGGGTCTAATGGTCGTTGTAATTATTACGAAATCCTAGAACTATGGAATAGCTCATGAAAACGATCATAAAGCACAAGAACGACGAATTGTTGGTCATCCCCTTAAACATGCATCGGGTCTAATGGTCCATGCAAATCCCCGTGGAGCACGAAAACAGTGTGGAATAACTCATGAAAATGTCCCTAAAACCCGAAAATGAAGAGTTTGGTCATAACTCTCAAACATGTATCGGGTCTTAGGATCGTTGTAAATCCCCCAAGAGCGCCAAAATAGTGTGCAATAGCTCACGAAAACTGCCATACAACGTGAAAAATGACGAGTTTTTGGTCATAACTCTCAAACATGTATCAGGTCTTAGGGTCGTTGTAAATCACCCTGGAACCCCAAAACTGTGGGCAATAACTCATGAAAACGACCATAATATGCGAAATTGACAATTTTTGGTTAAAATTGTCAAACATGTATCGGGTCTAATGGTCGTTGTAATTCACCCTGAAACCCTAGAACTATGGAACAGCGCATGAAAACGGTCATAAAACACAAGAACAACGAATTGTTGGTCATCCCCTTAAACATGCATCGGGTCTAATGGTCCATGCAAATCCCCGTGGAGCACCAAAACAGTGTGGAATAACTCATGAAAATGACCCTAAAACGCGAAAACGATGAGTTTTTTGTCACAACTCTCAAACATGTATCGAGTCTTAGGATCGTTGTAAATCCCCCAAGAGCTCCCAAATAGTGTGCAATAGCTCACGAAAACGGCCATAAAACGTGAAAAACGACGAGTTTTTGGTCATAACTCTCAAACATGTATCGGGTCTTAGGGTCGTTGTAAATCACCCTGGAACCCCAAAACTGCGGGCAATAACTCATGAAAAGGCCATAATATGTGAAATCGACAATTTTTTGGTTAAAATTGTCAAACATGTATCGGGTCTAATGGTCGTTGTAATTTGCCCTGAAACCCTAGAACTGTGGAATAGCTCATGAAAACTGTCATAAAACACAAGAACGACGAATTGTTAGTCATCCCCTTAAACATGCATCGGGTCTAATGGTCCATGCAAATCCCCGTGGAGCACCAAAACTGTGTGGAATAACACATGAAAATGACCCTAAAACGCGAAAACGATGAGTTTCTGGTCATAACTCTCAAACATGTATCGGGTCTTAGGATCGTTGTAAATCCCCCAAGAGCGCCAAAACAGTGTGCAATAGCTCACGAAAACTGCCATACAACGTGAAAAACGACGAGTTTTTGGTCATAACTCTCAAACATGTATCGGGTCTTAGGGTCGTTGTAAATCACCCTGGAATCCCAAAACTGTGGGCAATAACTCATGAAAACAACCATAATATGTGAAATCGACAATTTTTTGGTTAAAATTGTCAAACATGTATCGGGTCTAATGGTCATTGTAATTCGCCCTGAAGCCCTAGTAGTGTGGAATAGCTCATGAAAACGGTCATAAAACACAAGAAAAACGAATTGTTGGTCATCCCCTTAAACATGCATCGGGTCTAATGGTCCATGCAAATCTTCGTGGAGCACAAAAACAGTGTGGAATAACTCATGAAAATCACCCTAAAACGCGAAAACGATGAGTTTTTGGTCATAACTCTTAAACATGTATCGGGTCTTAGGATCGTTGTAAATCCCCCAAGAGCGCCAAAATAGTGTGCAATAGCTCACGAAAACTGCCATACAACGTGAAAAATGACGAGTTTTTGGTCATAACTCTCAAACATGTATCAGGTCTTAGGGTCGTTGTAAATCACCCTGGAACCCCAATACTGTGGGCAATAACTCATGAAAACGGCCATAATATGCGAAATTGACAATTTTTTGGTTAAAATTGTCAAACATGTATCGGGTCTAATGGTCGTTGTAATTCACCCTGAAACCCTAGAACTATGGAACAGCTCATGAAAACGGTCATAAAACACAAGAACAACGAATTGTTGGTCATCCCCTTAAACTTGCATCCGGTCTAATGGTCCATGCAAATCCTTGTGGAGCACCAAAACAGTGTGGAATAACTCATGAAAATGACCCTAAAACGCGAAAAAGATGAATTTTTTGTCACAACTCTCAAACATGTATCGAGTCTTAGGATCCTTGCAAATCCCCCAAGAGCTGCCAAATAGTGTGCAATAGCTCACGAAAACGGCCATAAAACGTGAAAAACGACGAGTTTTTGGTCATGACTCTCAAACATGTAGCGGGTCTTAGGGTCGTTGTAAATCAC
Organism: Avena insularis; assembly: GCA_023614405.1. Taxonomy (NCBI): domain Eukaryota; kingdom Viridiplantae; phylum Streptophyta; class Magnoliopsida; order Poales; family Poaceae; genus Avena; species Avena insularis. The sequence continues at coordinate 589,182,540 of CM042694.1, read as the reverse complement.
CCCGAAACCCCAAAACTGTGGGCAATAACTCATGAAAAGGCCATAATATGTGAAATCGACAATTTTTTGGTTAAAATTGTCAAACATGTATCGGGTCTAATGGTCGTTGTAATTTGCCCTGAAACCCTATAACTGTGGAATAGCTCATGAAAACTGTCATAAAACACAAGAACGACAAATTGTTAGTCATCCCCTTAAACATGCATCGGGTCTAATGGTCCATGCAAATCCCCGTGGAGCACCAAAACAGTGTGGAATAACTCATGAAAATGACCCTAAAACGTGAAACCGATGAGTTTTTGGTCATAACTCTCAAACATGTATCAGGTCTTAGGATCATTGTAAATCCCCTAAGAGCGCCAAAACAGTGTGCAATAGCTCACGAAAACGGCCATAAAACATGAAAAACGACGAGTGTTTGGTCATAACTCTCAAACATGTATCGGGTCTTAGGGTCATTGTAAATCACCCTGGAACCCCCAAACTGTGGGCAATAACTCATGAAAACAACCATAATATGCGAAATCGACAATTTTTTGGTTAAAATTGTCAAACATGTATCGGGTCTAATGGTCGTTGTAATTCGCCCTGAAACCCTAGTAGTGTGGAATAGCTCATGAAAATGGTCATAAAACACAAGAAAAAAGAATTGTTGGTCATCCCCTTAAACATGCATCGGGTCTAATGGTCCATGCAATCCTCGTGGAGCACAAAAACAGTGTGGAATAACTCATGAAAATGACCCTAAAACGCGAAAACGATGAGTTTTTGGTCATAACTCTCAAACATGTATCGGGTCTTAGGATCGTTGTAAATCCCCCAAGAGCGCCAAAATAGTGTGCAATAGCTCACGAAAACTGCCATACAACATGAAAAATGACGAGTTTTTGGTCATAACTCAAAAACATGTATCAGGTCTTAGGGTCGTTGTAAATCACCCTGGAACCCCAAAACTGTGGGCAATAACTCATGAAAACGGCCATAATATGCGAAATTGACAATTTTTTGGTTAAAATTGTCAAACATGTATCGGGTCTAATGGTCGTTGTAATTCACCCTGAAACCCTAGAACTATGGAATAGCTCATGAAAACGGTCATAAAACACAAGAACGACGAATTGTTGGTCATCCCCTTAAACATGCATCGGGTCTAATGGTCCATGCAAATCCTTGTGGAGCACCAAAACAGTGTGGAATAACTCATGAAAATGACCCTAAAACGCGAAAACGATGAGTTTTTTGTCACAACTCTCAAACATGTATCGAGTCTTAGGATCGTTGTAAATCCCCCAAGAGCGCCAAAACAGCGTGCAATAGCTCACGAAAACGGCCATAAAACGTGAAAAACGACGAGTTTTTGGTCAAGACTCTCAAACATGTAGCGGGTCTTAGGTTCGTTGTAAATCACCCCGAAACCCCCAAACTGTGGGCAATAACTCATGAAAAGGCCATAATATGTGAAATTCACAATTTTTTGGTTAAAATTGTCAAACATGTATCGGGTCTAATGGTCGTTGTAATTTGCCCTGAAACCCTATAACTGTGGAATAGCTCATGAAAACTGTCATAAAACACAAGAACGACAAATTGTTAGTCATCCCCTTAAACATGCATCGGGTCTAATAGTCCATGCAAATCCCCGTGGAGCACCAAAACTGTGTGGAATAACACCTGAAAATGGCACTAAAACGCGAAAACGATGAGTTTTTGGTCATAACTCTCAAACATGTATCGGGTCTTAGGATCGTTGTAAATCCCCCAAGAGCACCAAAACAGTGTGCAATAGCTCACGAAAACGGCCATACAACGTGAAAAACGACGAGTTTTTGGTCATAACTTTCAAACATGTATCGGGTCTTAGGGTCGTTGTAAATCACCCTGGAATCCCAAAACTGTGGGCAATAACTCATGAAAACAACCATAATATGCGAAATCGACAATTTTTTGGTTAAAATTGTCAAACATGTATCGGGTCTAATGGTCGTTGTAATTCACCCTGAAACCCTAGAACTATGGAACAGCTCATGAAAACGGTCATAAAACACAAGAACGACGAATTGTTGGTCATCCCCTTAAACATGCATCGGGTCTAATGGTCCATGCAAATCCTTGTGGAGCACCAAAACAGTGTGGAATAACTCATGAAAATGACCCTAAAACGCGAAAACGATGAGTTTTTTTCATAACTCTCAAACATGTATCGGGTCTTAGGATCGTTGTAAATCCCCCAAGAGCGCCAAAATAGTGTGCAATAGCTCACGAAAACGGCCATAAAACGTGAAAAACGACGAGTTTTTGATCATGACTCTCAAACATGTAGCGGGTCTTAGGGTCGTTGTAAATCACCCCGGAACCCCAAAACTGTGGGCAATAACTCCTGAAAAGGCCATAATATGTGAAATCGACAATTTTTTGGTTAAAATTCTCAAACATGTATCGGGTCTAATGGTCGTTGTAATTTGCCCTGAAACCCTATAACTGTGGAATAGCTCATGAAAACTGTCATAAAACACAAGAACGACAAATTGTTAGTCATCCCCTTAAACATGCATCGGGTCTAATGGTCCATGCAAATCCCCGTGGAGCACCAAAACTGTGTGGAATAACACCTGAAAATGGCACTAAAACGCGAAAACGATGAGTTTTTGGTCATAACTCTCAAACATGTATCGGGTCTTAGGATCGTTGTAAATCCCCCAAGAGCGCCAAAACAGTGTGCAATAGCTCACGAAAACTGCCATACAACGGGAAAAACGACGAGTTTTTGGTCATAACTCTCAAACATGTATCGGGTCTTAGGGTCGTTGTAAATCACCCTGGAATCCCAAAACTGTGGGCAATAACTCATGAAAACAACCATAATATGCGAAATCGACAATTTTTTGGTTAAAATTGTCAAACATGTATCGGGTCTAATGGTCGTTGTAATTCGCCCTGAAGCCCTAGTAGTGTGGAATAGCTCATGAAAACGGTCATAAAACACAAGAAAAACGAATTGTTGGCCATCCCCTTAAACATGCATCGGGTCTAATGATCCATGCAAATCCTCGTGGAGCACCAAAACAGTGTGGAATAACTCATTAAAATGAGCCTAAAACGCGAAAACGATGAGTTTTTGGTCATAACTCTCAAACATGTATCAAGTCTTAGGATCGTTGTAAATCCACGAAGAGCGCCAAAACAGTGTGCAATAGCTCACAAAAACTGCCATAAAACGTGAAAAATGCCGAGTTTTTGGTCATAACTCTCAAACATGTATCAGGTCTTAGGGTCGTTGTAAATCACCCTGGAACCCCAAAACTGTGGGCAATAACTCATGAAAACAGCCATAATATGCGAAATTGACAATTTTTTGGTTAAAATTGTCAAACATGTATCGGGTCTAATGGTCGTTGTAATTCACCCTGAAACCCTAGAACTATGGAACAGCTCATGAAAACGGTCATAAAACACAAGAACAACGAATTGTTGGTCATCCCCTTAAACATGCATCGGGTCTAATGGTCCATGCAAATCCTTGTGGAGCACCAAAACAGTGTGGGATAACTCATGAAAATCACCTTAAACGCGAAAACGATGAATTTTTTGTCACAACTCTCAAACATGTATCGAGTCTTAGGATCGTTGTAAATCCCCCAAGAGCTCCCAAATAGTGTGCAATAGCTCACGAAAACGACCATAAAACGTGAAAAACGACGAGTTTTTGGACATGACTCTCAAACATGTAGCGGGTCTTAGGGTCGTTGTAAATCACCCCGAAACCCCAAAACTGTGGTCAATAACTCATGAAAAGGCCATAATATGTGAAATCGACAATTTTTTGGTTAAAATTGTCAAACATGTATCTGGTCTAATGGTCGTTGTAATTTGCCCTGAAACCCTATAACTGTGGAATAGCTCATGAAAACTGTCATAAAACACAAGAACGACAAATTGTTAGTCATCCCCTTAAACATGCATCGGGTCTAATGGTCCATGCAAATCCCCGTGGAGCACCAAAACTGTGTGGAATAACACCTGAAAATGGCACTAAAACGCGAAAACGATGAGTTTTTGGTCATAACTCTCAAACATGTATCAGGTCTTAGGATCGTTGTAAATCCCCCAAGAGCGCCAAAACAGTGTGCAATAGCTGACGAAAACGACCATACAACATGAAAAACGACGAGTTTTTGGTCATAACTTTCAAACATGTATCGGGTCTTAGGGTCGTTGTAAATCACCCTGGAATCCCAAAACTGTGGGCAATAACTCATGAAAACAACCAAAATATGCGAAATCGACAATTTTTTGGTTAAAATTGTCAAACATGTATCGGGTCTAATGGTCGTTGTAATTCGCCCTGAAACCCTAGTAGTGTGGAATAGCTCATGAAAATGGTCATAAAACACAAGAAAAAAGAATTGTTGGTCATCCCCTTAAACATGCATCGGGTCTAATGGTCCATGCAAATCCTCGTGGAGCACAAAAAAACAGTGTGGAATAACTCATGAAAATCACCCTAAAACGCGAAAACGATGAGTTTTTGGTCATAACTCTCAAACATGTATCGGATCTTAGGATCGTTGTAAATCCCCTAAGAGCGCCAAAATAGTGTGCAATAGCTCACGAAAACTGCCATACAACGTGAAAAATGACGAGTTTTTGGTCATAACTCTCAAACATGTATCAGGTCTTAGGGTCGTTGTAAATCACCCTGGAACCCCAAAACTGTGGGCAATAACTCATGAAAACGGCCATAATATGCGAAATTGACAATTTTTTGGTTAAAATTGTCAAACATGTATCGGGTCTAATGGTCGTTGTAATTCACCCTGAAACCCTAGAACTATGGAACAGCTCATGAAAACGGTCATAAAACACAAGAACGACGAATTGTTGGTCATCCCCTCAAACATGCATCGGGTCTAATGGTCCATGCAAATCCTTGTGGAGCACCAAAACCGTGTGGCATAACTCATGAAAATGACCCTAAAACGCGAAAACGATGAGTTTTTTGTCATAACTCTCAAACATGTATCGAGTCTTAGGATCGTTGTAAATCCCCCAAGAGCGCCAAAACAGCATCCAATAGCTCACGAAAACGGCCATAAAACGTGAAAAACGACGAGGTTTTGGTCATAACTCTCAAACATGTAGCGGGTCTTAGGGTCGTTGTAAATCACCCCGGAACCCCAAAACTGTGGGCAATAACTCCTGAAAAGGCCTTAATATGTGAAATCGACAATTTTTTGGTTAAAATTCTCAAACATGTATCGGGTCTAATGGTCGTTGTAATTTGCCCTGAAACCCTTTAACTGTGGAATAGCTCATGAAAACTGTCATAAAACACAAGAACGACAAATTGTTAGTCATCGCCTTAAACATGCATCAGGTCTAATGGTCCATGCAAATCCCCATGGAGCACCAAAACAGTGTGGAATAACACATCAAAATGGCACTAAAACGCGAAAACGATGAGTTTTTGGTCATAACTCTCAAACATGTATCGGGTCTTAGGATCGTTGTAAATTCCCCAAGAGCGCCAAAACAGTGTGCAATAGCTCACGAAAACGGCCATACAACGTGAAAAACGACGAGTTTTTGGTCATAACTTTCAAACATGTATCGGGTCTTAGGGTTGTTGTAAATCACCCTGGAATCCCAAAACTGTGGGCAATAACTCATGAAAACAACCATAATATGCGAAATCGACAATTTTTTGGTTAAAATTGTCAAACATGTATGGGGTCTAATGGTCGTTGTAATTCTCCCTGAAACCCTAGTAGTGTGGAATAGCTCATGAAAACGGTCATAAAACACAAGAAAAATGAATTGTTGGTCATCCCCTTAAACATGCATCGGGTCTAATGGTCCATGCAAATCCTCGTGGAGCACAAAAACAGTGTGGAATAACTCATGAAAATCACCCTAAAACGCGAAAACGATGAGTTTTTTGTCATAACTCTCAAACATGTATCGGGTCTTAGGATCGTTGTAAATCCCCTAAGAGCGCCAAAATAGTGTCCAATAGCTCACGAAAACTGCCATACAACGTGAAAAATGACGAGTTTTGGGTCATAACTCTCAAACATGTATCAGGTCTTAGGGTCGTTGTAAATCACCCTGGAACCCCAAAACTGTGGGCAATAACTCATGAAAACGGCCATAATATGCGAAATTGACAATTTTTTGGTTAAAATTGTCAAACATGTATCAGGTCTAATGGTCGTTGTAATTTGCCCTGAAACCCTATAACTATGGAATAGCTCATGAAAACGGTCTTAAAACACAAGAACGACAAATTGTTGGTCATCCCCTTAAACATGCATCGGGTCTAATGGTCCATGCAAATCCTTGTGGAGCACCAAAACAGTGTGGAATAACTCATGAAAATGACCCTAAAACGCGAAAACGATGAGTTTTTTGTCATAACTATCAAACATGTATCGAGTCTTAGGATCGTTGTAAATCCCCCAAGAGCGCCAAAATAATGTGCAATAGCTCACGAAAACGGCGATAAAACGTGAAAAACGACGAGTTTTTGGTCATGACTCTCAAACATGTAGCAGGTCTTAGGGTCGTTGTAAATCACCCCGAAACCCCAAAACTGTGGGCAATAACTCATGAAAAGGCCATAATATGTGAAATCGACAATTTTTTGGTTAAAATTGTCAAACATGTATCGGGTCTAATGGTCGTTGTAATTTGCCCTGAAACCCTAGAACTGTGGAATAGCTCATGAAAACTGTCATAAAACACAAGAACGACGAATTGTTAGTCATCCCCTTAAACATGCATCGGGTCTAATGGTCCATGCAAATCCCCGTGGAGCACCAAAACAGTGTGGAATAACACATGAAAATGACACTAAAACGCGAAAACGATGAGTTTTTGGTCATAACTCTCAAACATGTATCGGGTCTTAGGATCGTTGTAAATCCCCCAAGAGCGCCAAAACAGTGTGCAATAGCTCACGAAAACGGCCATACAACGTGAAAAACGACGAGTTTTTGGTCATAACTCTCAAACATGTATCGGGTCTTAGGGTCGTTGTAAATCACCCTGGAACCCCAAAACTGTGGGCAATAACTCATGAAAAGGCCATAATATGTGAAATCGACAATTTTTTGGTTAAAATTGTCAAAAATGTATCGGGTCTAATGGTCATCGTAATTCGCCCTGAAATCCTAGAACTGTGGAATAGCTCATGAAAACGGTCATAAAGCACAAGAACGACGAATTGTTGGTCATCCCCTTAAACATGCATCGGGTCTAATGGTCCATGCAAATCCCCGTGGAGCACCAAAACAGTGTGGAATAACTCATGAAAATGACCCTAAAACGCGAAAATGATGAGTTTGGTCATAACTCTCAAACATGTATCGGGTCTTAGGATCGTTGTAAATCCCCCAAGAGCGCCAAAACAGTGTGCAATAGCTCACGAAAACTGCCATACAACGTGAAAAACGACGAGTTTTTGGTCATAACTCTCAAACATGTATCAGGTCTTAGGGTCGTTGTAAATCACCCTGGAACCCCAAAACTGTGGGCAATAACTCATGAAAACGGCCATAATATGCGAAATCGACAATTTTTTGGTTAAAATTGTCAAACATGTATCGGGTCTAATGGTCGTTGTAATTCACCCTGAAACCCTAGAACTGTGGAATAGCTCATGAAAACGGTCATAAAACACAAGAATGACGAATTGTTGGTCATCCCCTTAAACATGCATCGGGTCTAATGGTCCATGGAAATCCTTGTGGATCACCAAAACAGTGTGGAATAACTCATGAAAATGACCCTAAAACGCAAAAACGATGAGTTTTTTGTCATAACTCTCAAACATGTATCGAGTCTTAGGATCGTTGTAAATCCCCCAAGAGCGCCAAGACAGTGTGCAATAGCTCACGAAAACGGCCATAAAACGTGAAAAACGACGAGTTTTTGGTCATAACTCTCATACATGTATCGGGTCTTAGGGTCGTTTTAAATCACCCTAGAACCCCAAAACTGTGGGCAATAACTCATGAAAAGGCCATAATATGTGAAATCGACAATTTTTTGGTTAAAATTGTCAAACATGTATCGGGTCTAATGGTCGTTGTAATTCGCCCTGAAACCCTAGTACTGTGGAATAGCTCATGAAAACGGTCATAAAACACAAGAACGACGAATTGTTGGTCATCCCCTTAAACTTGCATCGGGTCTAATGGTCCATGCAAATCCCCTTGGAGCACCAAAGCAGTGTGGAATAACTCATGAAAATGCTCCTAAAACGCGAAAACGATGAGTTTTTGGTCATAACTCTCAAACATGTATCGGGTCTTAGGATCGTTGTAAATCCCCCAAGAGCGCCAAAACAGTGTGCAATAGCTCACGAAAACTGCCATACAACGTGAAAAACGACGAGTTTTTGGTCATAACTCTCAAACATGTATCGGGTCTTAGGGTCGTTGTAAATCACCCTGGAATCCCAAAACTGTGGGCAATAACTCATGAAAACAACCATAATATGTGAAATCGACAATTTTTTGGTTAAAATTGTCAAACATGTATCGGGTCTAATGGTCGTTGTAATTCGCCCTGAAACCCTAGTACTGTGGAATAGCTCATGAAAACGGTCATAAAACACAAGAACGACGAATTGTTGGTCCTCCCCTTAGACATGCATCGGGTCTAATGGTCCATGCAAATCCCCGTGGAGCACCAAAGCAGTGTGGAATAACTCATGAAAATGACCCTAAAACGCGAAAATGATGAGTTTTTTTGTCATAACTCTCAAACATGTATCGAGTCTTAGGATCGTTGTAAATCCCCCAAGAGCGCCAAGACAGTGTGCAATAGCTCACGAAAATGGCCATAAAACGTGAAAAACGACGAGTTTTTGGTCATAACTCTCATACATGTATCGGGTCTTAGGGTCGTTTTAAATCACCCTAGAACCCCAAAACTGTGGGCAATAACTCATGAAAAGGCCATAATATGCGAAATCGACAATTTTTTGGTTAAAATTGTCAAACATGTATCGGGTCTAATGGTCGTTGTAATTCGCCCTGAAACCCTAGTACTGTGGAATAGCTCATGAAAACGGTCATAAAACACAAGAACGACGAATTGTTGGCCATCCCCTTAAACATGCATCGGGTCTAACGGTCCATGCAAATCCTCGTGGAGCACCAAAACAGTGTGGAATAACTCATGAAAATGACCCTAAAACGCGAAAACGATGAGTTTTTGGTCATAACTCTCAAACATGTATCGGGTCTTAGGATTGTTGTAAATCCCCCAAGAGCGCCAAAATAGTGTGCAATAGCTCACGAAAACAGCCATACAACGTGAAAAACGACGAGTTTTTGGTCATAACTCTCAAACATGTATCGGGTCTTAGGGTCGTTGTAAATCACCCTGGAACCCCAAAACTGTGGGCAATAACTCATGAAAACAACCATAATATGCGAAATCGACAATTTTTTGGTTAAAATTGTCAAACATGTATCGGGTCTAATGGTCGTTGTAATTCGCCGTGAAACCCTAGTAGTGTGGAATAGCTCATGAAAACGGTCATAAAACACAAGAAAAACGAATTGTTGCTCATCCCCTTAAACATGCATCGGGTCTAATGGTCCATGCAAATCTTCGTGGAGCACAAAAACAGTGTGGAATAACTCATGAAAATGACCCTAAAACACGAAAACGATGAGTTTTTGGTCATAACTCTCAAACATGTATCGGGTCTTAGGATCATTGTAAATCCCCCAAGAGCGCCAAAACAGTGTGCAATAGCTCACGAAAACGGCCATAAAACATGAAAAACGACGAGTTTTTGGTCATAACTCTCAAACATGTATCAGGTCTTAGGGTCGTTGTAAATCACCCTGTAACCCCAAAACTGTGGGCAATAACTCATGAAAACGGCCATAATATGCGAAATTGACAATTTTTTGGTTAAAATTTTCAAACATCTATCGGGTTTAATGGTCGTTGTAATTTTCCCTGAAACCATATAACCGTGGAATAGCTCATGAAAACTGTCATAAATCACAAGAACGACAAATTGTTAGTCATCCCCTTAAACATGCATCGGGTCTAATGGTCCATGCAAATCCTTGTGGAGCACCAAAACAGTGTGGAATAACTCATGAAAATGACCCTAAAACGCGAAAACGATGAGTTTTTTGTGATAACTGTCAAACTTGTATCGAGTCTTAGGATCGTTGTAAATCCCCCAAGAGCGCCAAAATAGTGTGCAATAGCTCACGAAAACGGCCATAAAACGTGAAAAACGACGAGTTTTTGGTCATAATTCTCAAATATGTAGCGGGTCTTAGGGTCGTTGTAAATCACCCTGGAACCCCAAAACTATGAGCAATAACTCATGAAAAGGCCATAATATGTGAAATCGACAATTTTTTGGTTAAAATTGTCAAACATGTATCGGGTCTAATGGTCGTTGTAATTTGCCCTGAAACCCTAGAACTGTGGAATAGCTCATGAAAACGGTCATAATACACAAGAACGACGAATTTTCAGTCACCCCATTAAACATGCATCGGGTCTAATGGTCCATGCAAATCCCCGTGGAGCACCAAAACAGTGTGGAATAACTCATGAAAATGACCCTAAAACGCGAAAACGATGAGTTTTTGGTCATAACTCTCAAACATGTATCGGGTCTTAGGATTGTTGTAAATCCCCCAAGAGCGCCAAAACAGTGTGCAATAGCTCACGAAAACAGCCATAAAACGTGAAAAACGACGAGTTTTTGGTCATAACTCTCAAACATGTATCGGGTCTTAGGGTCGTTGTAAATCACCCTGTAATCCCAAAACTGTGGGCAATAACTCATGAAAACAACCATAATATGCGAAATCGACAATTTTTTGGTTAAAATTGTCAAACATGTATCGGGTCTAATGGTCGTTGTAATTCGCCCTGAAACCCTAGTAGTGTGGAATAGCTCATGAAAACGGTCATAAAACACAAGAAAAACGAATTGTTGCTCATCCCCTTAAACATGCATCGGGTCTAATGGTCCATGCAAATCCCCGTGGAGCACCAAAACAGTGTGGAATAACTCATGAAAATGACCCTAAAACACGAAAACGATGCATTTTTGGTCATAACTCTCAAACATGTATCGGGTCTTAGGATCACTGTAAATCCCCCAAGAGCGCCAAAATAGTGTGCAATAGCTCACGAAAACTGCCATACAACATGAAAAACGACGAGTTTTTGGTCATAACTCTCAAACATGTATCAGGTCTTAGGGTCGTTGTAAATCACCCTGGAACCCCAAAACTGTGGGCAATAACTCATGAAAACGGCCATAATATGCGAAATTGACAATTTTTTGGTTAAAATTGTCAAACATGTATCGGGTCTAATGGTCGTTGTAATTCACCCTGAAACCCTAGAACTATGGAACAACTCATGAAAACGGTCATAAAACAAAAGAACGACGAATTGTTGGTCATCCCCTTAAACATGCATCGGGTCTAATGGTCCATGCAAATCCTTGTGGAGCACCAAAACAGTGTGGAATAACTCATGAAAATGACCCTAAAACGCGAAAACGATGTGTTTTTTGTCATAACTCTCAAACATGTATCGAGTCTTAGGATCGTTGTAAATCCCCCAAGAGCGCCAAAATAGTGTGCAATAGCTCACGAAAACAGCCATAAAACGTGAAAAACGACGAGTTTTTGGTCATAATTCTCAAACATGTAGCGGGTCTTAGGGTCGTTGTAAATCACCCCGGAACCCCAAAACTATGAGCAATAACTCATGAAAAGGCCATAATATGTGAAATCGACAATTTTTTTGGTTAAAATTGTCAAACATGTATCGGGTATAATGGTCGTTGTAATTTGCCCTGAAACCCTATAACTGTGGAATAGCTCATGAAAACTGTCATAAAACACAAAAACGACAAATTGTTAGTCATCCCCGTAAACATGCATCGGGTCTAATGGTCCATGCAAATCCCCGTGGAGCACCAAAATAGTGTGGAATAACACATGAAAATGACACTAAAACACGAAAACGATGAGTTTTTGGTCATAACTCTCAAACATGTATCGGGTCTTAGGATCGTTGTAAATCCCTCGAGAGCGCCAAAACAGTGTGCAATAGCTCACGAAAACGACCATAAAACGTGAAAAACGACGAGTTTTTGGTCATAACTCTCAAACATGTATTGGGTCTTAGGGTCGTTGTAAATCACCCTGGAACCCCAAAACTGTGGGCAATAACTCATGAAAACGGCCATAATATGCGAAATTGACAATTTTTTAGTTAAAATTGTCAAACATGTCTCGGGTCTAATGGTCGTTGTAATTCACCCTGAAACCCTAGAACTATGGAACAGCTCATGAAAACGGTCATAAAACACAAGAACGACGAATTGTTGGTCATCCCCTTAAACATGCATCGGGTATAATGGTCCATGCAAATCCTTGTGGAGCACCAAAACAGTGTGGAATAACTCATGAAAATGACCCTAAAACGCGAAAACGATGAGTTTTTGGTCATAACTCTCAAACATGTATCGAGTCTTAGGATCGTTGTAAATCCCCCAAGAGCGCCAAAATAGTGTGCAATAGCTCACGAAAACGGCCATAAAACGTGAAAAACGACGAGTTTTTGGTCATGACTCTCAAACATGTAGCAGGTCTTAGGGTCGTTGTAAATCACCCCGAAACCCCAAAACTGTGGGCAATAACTCATGAAAAGGCCATAATATGTGAAATCGACAATTTTTTGGTTAAAATTTTCAAACATGTATCGGGTCTAATGGTCGTTGTAATTTGCCCTGAAACCATATAACCGTAGAATAGCTCATGAAAACTGTCATAAATCACAAGAACGACGAATTGTTAGTCATCCCCTTAAACATGCATCGGGTCTAATGGTCCATGCAAATCCCCGTGGAGCGCCAAAACTGTGTGGAATAACACATGAAAATGACACTAAAACGCGAAAACGATGAGTTTTTGGTCATAACTCTCAAACATGTATCGGGTCTTAGGATCGTTGTAAATCCCCCAAGAGCGCCAAAACAGTGTGCAATAGCTCACGAAAATGGCCATACAACGTGAAAAACGACGAGTTTTTGGTCATAACTCTCAAACATGTATCGGGACTTAGGGTCGTTGTAAATCACCCTGGAATCCCAAAACTGTGGGCAATAACTCATGAAAACAACCATAATATGCGAAATCGACAATTTTTTTGTTAAAATTGTCAAACATGTATCGGGTCTAATGGTCGTTGTAATTCGCCCTGAAACCCTAGTAGTGTGGAATAGCTCATGAAAACGGTCATAAAACACAAGAAATACGAATTGTTGGTCATCCCCTTAAACATGCATCGGGTCTAATGGTCCATGCAAATCCTCGTGGAGCACAAAAACAGTGTGGAATAACTCATGAAAATCACCCTAAAACGCGAAAACGATGAGTTTTTGGTCATAACTCTCAAACATGTATCAAGTCTTACGATCGATGTAAATCCCCCAACAGCGCCAAAATAGTGTGCAATAGCTCACAAAAACTGCCATACAACATGAAAACGCACGAAGTTTTGGTCATAACTCTCAAACATGTATCGGGTCTTAGGGTCGTTGTAAATCACCCCGAACCCCAAAAGCGTGGCAATAACTCATGAAAAGGCCATAATATGTGAAATCGACAATTTTTTGGTTAAAATTGTCAAACATGTATCGGGTCTAATGGTCGTTGTAATTTGCCCTGAAACCCTAGAACTTTGGAGTACCTCATGAAAAAGGTCATAAAACACAAGAACGACGAATTGTTGGTCATCCCCTTAGACATGCATCGGGTCTAACGGTCCATGCAAATCCCCGTGGAGCACCAAAACGGTGTGTAATAACTCATGAAAATCACCCTAAAACGCGAAAACGATGAGTTTTTGGTCATAACTCTCAAACATGTATCGGGTCTTAGGATCGTTGTAAATCCCCCAACAACGCCAAAATAGTGTGCAATAGCTCACGAAAACTGCCATACAACGTGAAAAACGACGAGTTTTTGGTCATAACTCTCAAACATGTATCAGGTCTTAGGGTCGTTGTAAATCACCCTGGAACCCCAAAATTGTGGGCAATAACTCATGAAAACGGCCATAATATGCGAAATTGACAATTTTTTGGTTAAAATTATCAAACATGTATCGGGTCTAATGGTCGTTGTAATTCACCCTGAAACCCTAGAACTATGGAACAGTTCATGAAAACGGTCATAAAACACAAGAACAACGAATTGTTGGTCATCCCCTTAAACATGCATCGGGTCTAATGGTCCATGCAAATCCTTGTGGAGCACCAAAACAGTGTGGGATAACTCATGAAAATCACCCTAAAACGCGAAAACGATGAATTTTTTGTGACAACTCTCAAACATGTATCGAGTCTTAGGATCGTTGTAAATCCCCCAAGAGCGCCAAAATAGTGTGCAATAGCTCACGAAAACTGCCATACAACGCGAAAAACGACGAGTTTGTGGTCATAATTCTCAAACATGTAGCGGGTCTTAGGGTTGTTGTAAATCACCCCAGAACCCCAAAACTGTGGGCAATAACTCATGAAAAGGCCATAATATGTGAAATCGACAATTTTTTGGTTAAAGTTGTCAACCATGTATCGGGTCTAATGGTCGTTGTAATTTGCCCTGAAACCCTATAACTGTGGAATAGCTCATGAAAACTGTCATAAAACACAAGAACAACAAATTGTTAGTCATCCCCTTAAACATGCATCGGGTCTAATGGTCCATGCAAATCCCCGTGGAGCACCAAAACAGTGTGGAATAACACATGAAAATGGCACTAAAACGCGAAAACGATGAGTTTTTGGTCATAACTCTCAAACATGTATCGGGTCTTAGGATCGTTGTAAATCCCCAAGAGCGCCAAAATAGTGTGCAATAGCTCACGAACACGGCCATAAAACGTGAAAAACGACGAGTTTTTCGTCATAATTCTCAAACATGTAGCGGGTCTTAGGGTCGTTGTAAATCACCCCGGAACCCCAAAACTGTGGGCAATAACTCATGCAAAGGCCATAATATGTGAAATCGACAATTTTTTGGTTAAAATTGTCAAACATGTATCGGGTATAATGGTCGTTGTAATTTTCCCTGAAACCCTATAACTGTGTAATAGCTCATGAAAACTGTCATAAAACACAAGAACGACAAATTGTTAGTCATCCCCTTAAACATGCATCGGGTCTAATGGTCCATGCAAATCTCCGTGGAGCACCAAAATAGTGTGGAATAACACATGAAAATAACACTAAAACACGAAAACGATGAGTTTTTGGTCATAACTCTCAAACATGTATCGGGTCTTAGGATCGTTGTAAATCCCCCAAGAGCGCCAAAACAGTGTGCAATAGCTCACAAAAACGGCCATACAACGTGAAAAACAACGAGTTTTTGTTCATAACTCTCAAACATGTATTGGGTCTTAGGGTCGTTGTAAATCACCCTGGAACCCTAAAACTGTGGGCAATAACTCATGAAAAGGCCATAATATGTGAAATCGACAATTTTTTGGTTAAAATTGTCAAACATGTATCGGGTCTAATGGTCGTTGTAATTCGCCCTGAAACCCTAGAACTGTGGAATAGCTCATGAAAACGGTCATAAAACACAAGAATGACGAATTGTTGGTCATCCCCTTAAACATGCATCGGGTCTAATGGTCCATGGAAATCCTTGTGGATCACCAAAACAGTGTGGAATAACTCATGAAAATGACCCTAAAACGCAAAAACGATGAGTTTTTTGTCATAACTCTCAAACATGTATCGAGTCTTAGGATCGTTGTAAATCCCCCAAGAGCGCCAAAATAGTGTGCAATAGCTCACGAAAACGGCCATAAAACGTGAAAAACGACGAGTTTTTGGTCATAACTCTCAAACATGTATCGGGTCTTAGGGTCGTTGTAAATCACCCTGGAACCCCAAAACTGTGGGCAATAACTCATGAAAAGGCCATAATATGTGAAATCGACAATTTTTTGGTTAAAATTGTCAAACATGTATCAGGTCTAATGGTCGTTGTAATTTGCCCTGAAACCCTAGAACTGTGGAATAGCTCATGAAAACGGTCATAAAACACAAGAACTACGAATTGTTGGTCATTCCCTTAAACATGCATCGGGTCTAACGGTCCATGCAAATCCCCGTAGAGCACCAAAACAGTGTGGAATAACTCATGAAAATGACCCTGAAACATGAAACCGATGAGTTTTTGGTCATAACTCTCATACATGTATCGGGTCTTAGGGTCGTTTTAAATCACCCTAGAACCCCAAAACTGTGGGCAATAACTCATGAAAAGGCCATAATATGTGAAATCGACAATTTTTTGGTTAAAATTGTCAAACATGTATCGGGTCTAATGGTCGTTGTAATTCGCCCTGAAACCCTAGAACTATGGAATAGCTCATGAAAACGGTCATAAAGCACAAGAACGACGAATTGTTGGTCATCCCCTTAAACATGCATCGGGTCTAATGGTCCATGCAAATCCCCGTGGAGCACCAAAACAGTGTGGAATAACTCATGAAAATGACCCTAAAACCCGAGAATGAAGAGTTTGGTCATAACTCTCAAAACATGTATCGGGTCTTAGGATCGTTGTAAATCCCCCAAGAGCGCCAAAATAGTGTGCAATATCTCACGAAAACTGCCATACAACGTGAAAAACGACGAGATTTTGGTCATAACTCTAAACATGTATCAGGTCTTAGGGTCGTTGTAAATCACCCTGGAACCCCAAAACTGTGGGCAATAACTAATGAAAACGGCCATAATATGCGAAATTGACAATTTTTTGGTTAAAATTGTCGAACATGTATCGGGTCTAATGGTCGTTGTAATTCACCCTGAGACCCTAGAACTATGGAACAGCTCATGAAAACGGTCATAAAACACAAGAACGACGAATTGTTGGTCATCCCCTTAAACATGCATCGGGTCTAATGGTCCATTGAAATACTTGTGGAGCACCAAAACAGTGTGGAATAACTCATGAAAATGACCCTAAAACGCGAAAACGATGAGTTTTTTGTCATAACTCTCAAACATGTATCGAGTCTTAGGATCGTTGTAAATCCCCCAAGAGCACCAAAACAGTGTGCAAAAGCTCACGAAAACGGCCATACAACATGAAAAACGACGAGTTTTTGGTCATAACTCTCAAACATGTATCGGGTCTTAGGGTCGTTGTAAATCACCCTGGAATCCCAAAACTGTGGGCAATAACTCATGAAAACAACCATAATATGCGAAATCGACAATTTTTTGGTTAAAATTGTCAAACATGTATCGGGTCTAATGGTCGTTGTAATTCGCCCTGAAACCCTAGTAGTGTGGAATAGCTCATGAAAACGGTCATAAAACACAAGAAAAACGAATTGTTGGTCATCCCCTTAAACATGCATCGGGTCTAATGGTCCATGCAAATCCCCGTGGAGCACAAAAACAGTGTGGAATAACTCATGAAAATGACCCTAAAACGCGAAAACGATGAGTTTTTGGTCATAACTCTCAAACATGTATCAAGTCTTAGGATCGTTGTAAATCCCCCAAGAGCGCCAAAATAGTGTGCAATAGCTCACGAAAACGGCCATAAAACATGAAAAACGACGAGTTTTTGGTCATAACTCTCAAACATGTATCGGGTCTTAGGGTCATTGTAAATCACCCTGGAACCCCAAAAATGTGGGCAATAACTCATGAAAACGGCCATAATATGCGAAATTGACAATTTTTTGGTTAAAATTATCAAACATGTATCGGGTCTAATGGTCGTTGTAATTCACCCTGAAACCCTAGATCTATGGAACAGCTCATGAAAACGGTCATAAAACACAAGAACGACGAATTGTTGGTCATCCCCTTAAACATGCATCGGGTCTAATGGTCCATGCAAATCCTTGTGGAGCACCAAAACAGTGTGGAATAACTCATGAAAATGACCCTAAAACGCGAAAACGATGAGTTTTTTATCATAACCCTCAAACATGTATCGACTCTTAGGATCGTTGTAAATCACCCAAGAGCGCCAAAATAGTGTGCAATAGCTCACGAAAACAGCCATAAAACATGAAAAACGACGAGTTTTTGGTCATAACTCTCAAACATGTAGCGGGTCTTAGGGTCGTTGTAAATCACCCCGAAGCCCCAAAACTGTGGGCAATAACTCATGAAAAGGCCATAATATGTGTAATCGATAATTTTTTGGTTAAAATTGTAAAACATGTATCGGGTCTAATGGTCGTTGTAATTTTCCCTGAAACCCTAGAACTGTGGAATAGCTCATGAAAACTATCATAAAACACAAGAACAACGAATTGCTAGTCATCCCCTTAAACATGCATCGGGTCTAATGGTCCATGCAAATCCCCGTGGAGCGCCAAAACTGTGTGGAATAACACATGAAAATGACACTAAAACGCGAAAACGATGAGTTTTTGGTCATAACTCTCAAACATGTATCGGTCTTAGGATCGTTGTAAATCCCCCAAGAGCGCCAAAACAGTGTGCAATAGCTCACGAAAATGGCCATACAACGTGAAAAACGACGAGTTTTTGGTCATAACTCTCAAACATGTATCGGGACTTAGGGTCGTTGTAAATCACCCTGGAATCCCAAAACTGTGGGCAATAACTCATGAAAACAACCATAATATGCGAAATCGACAATTTTTTTGTTAAAATTGTCAAACATGTATCGGGTCTAATGGTCGTTGTAATTCGCCCTGAAACCCTAGTAGTGTGGAATAGCTCATGAAAACGGTCATAAAACACAAGAAAAACGAATTGTTGGTCATCCCCTTAAATATGCATCGGGTCTAATGGTCCATGCAAATCCTCGTGGAGCACAAAAACAGTGTGGAATAACTCATGAAAATCACCCTAAAACGCGAAAACGATGAGTTTTTGGTCATAACTCTCAAACATGTATCGAGTCTTAGGATCGTTGTAAATCCCCCAAGAGCGCCAAAATAGTGTGCAATAGCTCACGAAAACTGCCATACAACGTGAAAAACGACGAGTTTGTGGTCATAATTCTCAAACATGTAGCGGGTCTTAGGGTTGTTGTAAATCACCCCAGAACCCCAAAACTGTGGGCAATAACTCATGAAAAGGCCATAATATGTGAAATCGACAATTTTTTGGTTAAAGTTGTAAAACATGTATCGGGTCTAATGGTCGTTGTAATTTTCCCTGAAACCCTAGAACTGTGGAATAGCTCATGAAAACTATCATAAAACACAAGAACAACGAATTGTTAGTCATCCCCTTAAACATGCATCGGGTCTAATGGTCCATGCAAATCGTGAGCGCCAAACTGTGGAATAACTCATGAAAATGACCCTAAAACGCGAAAACGATGAGGTTTTTGTCATAACTCTGAAACATGTATCGGGTCTTAGGATCGTTGTAAATCCTCCAAGAGCACCAAAACAGTGTGCAATAGCTCACGAAAACAACCATAAAACGTGAAAAACGACGAGTTTTTGGTCATAACTCTCAAACATGTATCGGGACTTAGGGTCGTTGTAAATCACCCTGGAATCCCAAAACTGTGGGCAATAACTCATGAAAACAACCATAATATGCGAAATCGACAATTTTTTTGTTAAAATTATCAAACATGTATCGGGTCTAATGGTCGTTGTAATTCACCCTGAAACCCTAGAACTATGGAATAGCTCATGAAAACGGTCATAAAACACAAGAATGACAAATTGTTGGTCATCCCCTTAAACATGCATCGGGTCTACCGGTCCATGCAAATCCTTGTGGAGCACCAAAACAGTGTGGAATAACTCATGAAAATGACCCTAAAACGGGAAAACGATGAGTTTTTTATCATAACCCTCAAACATGTATCGACTCTTAGGATCGTTGTAAATCACCCAAGAGCGCCAAAATAGTGTGCAATAGCTCACGAAAACAGCCATAAAACATGAAAAACGACGAGTTTTTGGTCATAACTCTCAAACATGTAGCGGGTCTTAGGGTCATTGTAAATCACCCCGAAGCCCCAAAACTGTGGGCAATAACTCATGAAAAGGCCATAATATGTGTAATCGACAATTTTTTGGTTAAAATTGTAAAACATGTATCGGGTCTAATGGTCGTTGTAATTTTCCCTGAAACCCTAGAACTGTGGAATAGCTCATGAAAACTATCATAAAACACAAGAACAACGAATTGTTAGTCATCCCCTTAAACATGCATCGGGTCTAATGGTCCATGCAAATCCCCGTGGAGCACCAAAACTGTGTGGAATAACACATGAAAATGACACTAAAACGCGAAAACGATGAGTTTTTGGTCATAACTCTCAAACATGTATCGGGTCTTAGGATCGTTGTAAATCCCCCAAGAGCGCCAAAACAGTGTGCAATAGCTCACGAAAATGGCCATACAACGTGAAAAACGACGAGTTTTTGGTCATAACTCTCAAACATGTATCGGGACTTAGGGTCGTTGTAAATCACCCCGAATCCCAAAACTAGGCAATAACTCATGAAAACAACCATAATATGCGAAATCGACAATTTTTTTGTTAAAATTGTCAAACATGTATCGGGTCTAATGGTCGTTGTAATTCACCCTGAAACCCTAGTAGTGTGGAATAGCTCATGAAAACGGTCATAAAACACAAGAAAAACGAATTGTTGGTCATCCCCTTAAATATGCATCGGGTCTAATGGTCCATGCAAATCCTCGTGGAGCACAAAAACAGTGTGGAATAACTCATGAAAATCACCCTAAAACGCGAAAACGATGAGTTTTTGGTCATAACTCTCAAACATGTATCGAGTCTTAGGATCAAGTAAATCCCCAAGAGCGCCAAAATAGTGTGCAATAGCTCACGAAAACGGCCATACAACGTGAAAAACGAAGAGTTTGTGGTCATAATTCTCAAACATGTATCAGGTCTTAGGGTTGTAAATCACCCTGTAACCCCAAAACTGTGGGCAATAACTCATGAAAAGGCCATAATATGTGAAATCGACAATTTTTTGGTTAAAGTTGTCAACCATGTATCGGGTCTAATGGTCGTTGTAATTTGCCCTGAAACCCTATAACTGTGGAATAGCTCATGAAAACTGTCATAAAACACAAGAACGACAAATTGTTAGTCATCCCCTTAAACATGCATCGGGTCTAATGGTCCATGCAAATCCCCGTGGAGCACCAAAACAGTGTGGAATAACACATGAAAATGGCACTAAAACGCGAAAACGATGAGTTTTTGGTCATAACTCTCAAACATGTATCGGGTCTTAGGATCAAGTAAATCCCCAAGAGCGCCAAAACAAAGGTGCACAGCTCACGAAAACGGCCATACAACGTGAAAAACGACGAGTTTTTGGTCATAACTTTCAAACATGTATCGGGTCTTAGGGTCGTTGTAAATCACCCTGGAACCCCAAAACTGTGGGCAATAACTCATGAAAACAATCATAATATGCGAAATCGATAATTTTTTGGTTAAAATTGTCAAAAATGTATCGGGTCTAATGGTCGTTGTAATTCGCCCTGAAACCCTAGTAGTGTGGAATAGCTCATGAAAACGGTCATAAAACACAAGAAAAACGAATTGTTGGTCATCCCCTTAAACATGCATCGGGTCTAATGGTCCATGCAAATTTTCTGTGGAGCACAAAACAAAGGTGGAATAACTCATGAAAACACCCTAAAACGCCAAAACGATGAGTTTTTGGTCATAACTCTCAAACATGTATCGGGTCTTAGGATCAATGTAAATCCCCAAGAGCGCCAAAAAAGGTGCAATAGCTCAAAAAACGCCATACAACGTGAAAACGACGAGTTTTTGGTCATAACTTTCAAACACGATCGGGTCTTAGGGTCGTTGTAACGCCTCGAACCCCAAAACTGGGCAATAACTCATGAAAAGGCCATAATATGAAATCGACAATTGTTTGGTTCAAATTGTCAAAATATATCGGGTCTAATGGTCGTTGTAATTCGCCCTGAAACCCTAGTAGTGTGGAATAGCTCATGAAAACAGTCATAAAACACAAGAAAAACGAATTGTTGGTCGTCCCCTTAAACATGCATCGGGTCTAATGGTCCATGCAAATCCTCGTGGAGCACAAAAACAGTGTGGAATAACTCATGAAAATCACCCTAAAACGCGAAAACGATGAGTTTTTGGTCATAACTCTCAAACATGTATCAAGTCTTAGGATCGATGTAAATCCCCCAACAGCGCCAAAATAGTGTGCAATAGCTCACAAAAACTGCCATACAACATGAAAAACGACGAGTTTTTGGTCATAACTCTCAAACATGTATCGGGTCTTAGGGTCGTTGTAAATCACCCTGGAACCCCAAAACTGTGGGCAATAACTCATGAAAAGGCCATAATATGTGAAATCGACAATTTTTTGGTTAAAATTGTCAAAAATGTATCGGGTCTAATGGTCGTCGTAATTCGCCCTGAAATCCTAGAACTGTGAATAGCTCATGAAAACGGTCATAAAGCACAAGAACGACGAATTGTTGGTCATCCCCTTAAACATGCATCGGGTCTAATGGTCCATGCAAATCCCCGTGGAGCACCAAAACAGTGTGGAATAACACATGAAAATGGCACTAAAACGCGAAAACGATGAGTTTTTGGTCATAACTCTCAAACATGTATCGGGTCTTAGGATCGTTGTAAATCCCCCAAGAGCGCCAAAACAGTGTGCAATAGCTCACGAAAACGGCCATACAACGTGAAAAACGACGAGTTTTTGGTCATAATTCTCAAACATGTATCGGGTCTTAGGGTCGTTGTAAATCGCCCTGGAACCCCAAAACTGTGGGCAATAACTCATGAAAAGGCCATAATATGTGAAATCGACAATTTTTTGGTTAAAATTGTCAAAAATGTATCGGGTCTAATGGTCGTTGTAATTCGCCCTGAAACCCTAGTAGTGTGGAATAGCTCATGAAAACGGTCATAAAACACAAGAAAAACGAATTGTTGGTCATCCCCTTAAACATGAATCGGGTCTAATGGTCCATGCAAATCCTCGTGGAGCACAAAAACAGTGTGGAATAACTCATGAAAATCACCCTAAAACGCGAAAACGATGAGTTTTTGGTCATAACTCTCAAACATGTATCAAGTCATAGGATCACTGTAAATCCCCCAACAGCGCCAAAATAGTGTGCAATAGCTCACAAAAACTGCCATACAACATGAAAAACGACGAGTTTTTGGTCATAACTCTCAAACATGTATCAGGTCTTAGGGTCGTTGTAAATCCCCTGGAACCCCAAAACTGTGGGCAATAACTCATGAAAAGGCCATAATATGTGAAATCGACAATTTTTTGGTTAAAATTGTCAAAAATGTATCGGGTCTAATGGTCGTCGTAATTCGCCCTGAAATCCTAGAACTGTGAATAGCTCATGAAAACGGTCATAAAGCACAAGAACGACGAATTGTTGGTCATCCCCTTAAACATGCATCGGGTCTAATGGTCCATGCAAATCCCCGTGGAGCACCAAAATAGTGTGGAATAACACATGAAAATGGCACTAAAACGCGAAAACGATGAGTTTTTGGTCATAACTCTCAAACATGTATCGGGTCTTAGGATCGTTGTAAATCCCCCAAGAGCGCCAAAACAGTGTGCAATAGCTCACGAAAACGGCCATACAACGTGAAAAACGACGAGTTTTTGGTCATAACTTTCAAACACGTATCGGGTCTTAGGGTCGTTGTAAATCGCCCTGGAACCCCAAAACTGTGGGCAATAACTCATGAAAAGGCCATAATATGTGAAATCGACAATTTTTTGGTTAAAATTGTCAAAAATGTATCGGGTCTAATGGTCGTTGTAATTCGCCCTGAAACCCTAGTAGTGTGGAATAGCTCATGAAAACGGTCATAAAACACAAGAAAAACGAATTGTTGGTCATCCCCTTAAACATGAATCGGGTCTAATGGTCCATGCAAATCCTCGTGGAGCACAAAAACAGTGTGGAATAACTCATGAAAATCACCCTAAAACGCGAAAACGATGAGTTTTTGGTCATAACTCTCAAACATGTATCAAGTCTTAGGATCGATGTAAATCCCCCAACAGCGCCAAAATAGTGTGCAATAGCTCACAAAAACTGCCATACAACATGAAAAACGACGAGTTTTTGGTCATAACTCTCAAACATGTATCGTGTCTTAGGGTCGTAAATCACCTGGAACCCTAAAACTGTGGGCAATAACTCATTAAAAGGACATAATATGAAATCGACAATTTTTGGTTAAAATTGTCAAAATGTATCGGGTCTAATGGTCGTCAATTCGCCTCAAAATCCTAGAACTGTGAATAGCTCATGAAAACGGTCATAAAGCACAAGAACGACGAATTGTTGGTCATCCCCTTAAACATGCATCGGGTCTAATGGTCCATGCAAATCCCCGTGGAGCACCAAAACAGTGTGGAATAACACATGAAAATGGCACTAAAACGCGAAAACGATGAGTTTTTGGTCATAACTCTCAAACATGTATCGGGTCTTAGGATCGTTGTAAATCCCCCAAGAGCGCCAAAACAGTGTGCAATAGCTCACGAAAACGGCCATACAACGTGAAAAACGACGAGTTTTTGGTCATAACTTTCAAACGTGTATCGGGTCTTAGGGTCGTTGTAAATCACCCTGTAATCCCAAAACTGTGGGCAATAACTCATGAAAACAATCATAATATGCGAAATCGACAATTTTTTGGTTAAAATTGTCAAACATGTATCGGGTCTAATGGTCGTTGTAATTCGCCCTGAAACCCTAGTAGTGTGGAATAGCTCATGAAAACGGTCATAAAACACAAGAAACACGAATTGTTGCTCATCCCCTTAAACATGCATCGGGTCTAATGGTCCATGCAAATTTTCTGTGGAGCACAAAAACAGTGTGGAATAACTCATGAAAATCACCCTAAAACGCGAAAACGATGAGTTTTTGGTCATAACTCTCAAACATGTATCGGGTCTTAGGATCAATGTAAATCCCCCAAGAGCGCTAAAATAGTGTGCAATAGCTCACGAAAACTGCCATACAAGATGAAAAACAACGAGTTTTTGGTCATAACTCTCAAACATGTATCAGGTCTTAGGGTCGTTGTAAATCACCCTGGAACCCCAAAACTGTGGGCAATAACTCATGAAAATGGCCATAATATGCGAAATTGACAATTTTTTGGTTAAAATTATCAAACATGTATCGGGTCTAATGGTCGTTGTAATTCGCCCTGAAACCCTAGTAGTGTGGAATAGCTCATGAAAATGGTCATAAAACACAAGAAACACGAATTGTTGCTCATCCCCTTAAACATGCATCGGGTCTAATGGTCCATGCAAATTTTCTATGGAGCACAAAAACAGTGTGGAATAACACATGAAAATGGCACTAAAACGCGAAAACGATGAGTTTTTGGTCATAACTCTCAAACATGTATCGGGTCTTAGGATCGTTGTAAATCCCCCAAGAGCGCCAAAACAGTGTGCAATAGCTCACGAAAACGGCCATACAACGTGAAAAACGACGAGTTTTTGGTCATAACTTTCAAACATGTATCGGGTCTTAGGGTCGTTGTAAATCGCCCTGGAACCCCAAAACTGTGGGCAATAACTCATGAAAAGGCCATAATATGTGAAATCGACAATTTTTTGGTTAAAATTGTCAAAAATGTATCGGGTCTAATGGTCGTTGTAATTCGCCCTGAAACCCTAGTAGTGTGGAATAGCTCATGAAAACGGTCATAAAACACAAGAAAAACGAATTGTTGGTCATCCCCTTAAACATGCATCGGGTCTAATGGTCCATGCAAATCCTCGTGGAGCACAAAAACAGTGTGGAATAACTCATGAAAATCACCCTAAAACGCGAAAACGATGAGTTTTTGGTCATAACTCTCAAACATGTACCAAGTCTTAGGATCGTTGTAAATCCCCCAAGAGCGCCAAAATAGTGTGCAATAGCTCACGAAAACTGCCATACAACATCTAAAACGACGAGTTTTTGGTCGTAACTCTTAAACATGTATCGAGTCTTAGGGTCGTTGTAAATCACCCCGAAACCCCAGAACTGTGGGCAATAACTCATGAAAACGGCCATAATATGCGAAATCGACAATTTTTTGGTTAGAATTGTCAAACATGTATCGGGTCTAATGGTCATTGTAATTCGCCCTGAAACCCTAGTAGTGTGGAATAGCTCATGAAAACGGTCATAAAACACAAGAAAAACGAATTGTTGGTCATCCCCTTAAACAAGCATCGGGTCTAATGGTCCATGCAAATCCTCGTGGAGCACAAAAAGAGTGTGGAATAACTCATGAAAATCACCCTAAAACGCGAAAATGATGAGTTTTTGGTCATAACTCTCAAACATGTATCAAGTCTTAGGATCGTTGTAAATCCCCCAAGAGCGCCAAAACAGTGTGCAATAGCTCACAAAAACGGCCATAAAACGTGAAAAACGACCAGTTTTTGGTCATAACTCTCAAACATGTATCGGGTCTTAGGGTAGTTGTAAATCACCCTGGAACCCCAAAACTATGGGCAATAACTCATTAAAAGTCCATAATATGTGAAATCGACAATTTTTTGGTTAAAATTGTCAAACATGTATCGGGTCTAATGGTCGTTGTAATTTGCCCTGAAACCCTAGAACTGTGGAGTACCTCATGAAAATGGTCATAAAACACAAGAACGACGAATTGTTGGTCATCCCCTTAGACATGCATCGGGTCTAATGGTCCATGCAAATCCCCGTGGAGCACCAAAATAGTGTGTAATAACTCATGAAAATAACCCTAAAACGCGAAAACGATGAGGTTTTGGTCTTAACTCTCAAACATGTATCAGGTCTTAGGATCGTTGTAAATCCCCCAAGAGCGCCAAAACAATGTGCAATACCTCACGAAAACGGCCATACAACGTGAAAAACGACGAGTTTTTGGTCATAACTCTCAAACATGTAGCGGGTCTTAGGGTCGTTGTAAATCACCCCGAAACCCCAAAACTGTGGGCAATAACTCATGAAAAGGCCATAATATGTGAAATCGACAATTTTTTGGTTAAAATTGTCAAACATATATCGGGTCTAATGGTCGTTGTAATTTGCCCTGAAATCCTAGAACTGTGAATAGCTCATGAAAAATGTCATAAAGCACAAGAACGACGAATTGTTAGTCATCCCCTTAAACATGCATCGGGTCTAATGGTCCATGCAAATCCCCGTGGAGCACCAAAACTGTGTGGAATAACACATGAAAATGACACTAAAACGTGAAAACGATGAGTTTTTGGTCATAACTCTCAAACATGTATCGGGTCTTAGGGTCGCTAAATCCCCAAGAGCGCCAAAACAAAGGTGCAATAGCTCACTTAAACGGCCATACAACGTGAAAACGACAGTTTTTGGTCATAACTTTCAAACGGTATCGGGTCTTAGGTCGCTAAAATCACCCTGGAATCCCAAAACTGTGGGCAATAACTCATGAAAACAATCATAATATTTGAAATCGACAATTTTTTGGTTAAAATTGTCAAACATGTATCGGGTCTAATGGTCGTTGTAATTTGCCCTGAAACCCTAGAACTGTGGAATAGCTCAAGAAAAATGTCATAAAACACAAGAACGACGAATTGTTAGTCATCCCCTTAAACATGCATCGGGTCTAATGGTCCATGCAAATCCTCGTGGAGCACCAAAACTGTGTGGAATAACACATGAAAATGACACTAAAACGCGAAAACGATGAGTTTTTGGTCATAACTCTCAAACATGTATCGGGTCTTGGGATCGTTGTACATCCCCCAAGAGCGCCAAAACAGTGTGCAATAGCTCACGAAAACTGTGGGCAAACATGCGAAAACTGTGGGCAATAACTCATGAAAATGGCCATAATATGTGAAATCGACATTTTTTTGGTTAAAATTGTCAAACATGTATCGGGTCTAATGGTCATTGTAATTCGCCCTGAAGCCCTAGTAGTGTGGAATAGCTCATGAAAACGGTCATAAAACACAAGAAAAACGAATTGTTGGCCATCCCCTTAAACATGCATCGGGTCTAATGGTCCATGCAAATCCTCGTGGAGCACCAAAACAGTGTGGAATAACTCATGAAAATGAGCCTAAAACGCGAAAATGATGAGTTTTTGGTCATAACTCTCAAACATGTATCGGGTCTTGGGATCATTGTAAATCCCCCAAGAGCGCCAAAACGGTGTGCAATAGCTCACAAAAACGGCCATAAAACGTGAAAAACGACGTGTTTTTGGTCATAACTCTCAAACATGTATCGGGTCTTAGGGTCGTTGTAAATCACCCTGGAATCCCAAAATTGTGGGCAATAACTCATGAAAACAACCATAATATGCGAAATCGACAATTTTTTGGTTAAAATTGTCAAACATGTATCGGGTCTAATGGTCATTGTACTTCACCCTGAAACCCTAGTAGTGTGGAATAGCTCATGAAAACGGTCATAAAACACAAGAAAAATGAATTGTTGGCCATCCCCTTAAACATGCATCGGGTCTAATGGTCCATGCAAATCCTCGTGGAGCACCAAAACAGCGTGGAATAACTTATTAAAATGAGCCTAAAACGCGAAAACGATGTGTTTTTGGTCATAACTCTCAAACATGTATTAAGTCTTAGGATCGTTGTAAATCCCCGAAGAGCGCCAAAACAGTGTGCAATAGCTCACAAAAACGGCCATAAAACGTGAAAAACGACGAGTTTTTGGTCATAACTCTCAAACATGTATCGGGTCTTAGGGTCGTTGTAAATCACCCTGGAATCCCAAAACTGTGGGCAATAACTCATGAAAACAACCATAATATGCGAAATCGACAATTTTTTGGTTAAAATTGTCAAACATGTATCGGGTCTAATGGTCGTTGTAATTCGCCCTGAAGCCCTAGTAGTGTGGAATAGCTCATGAAAACGGTCATAAAACAGAAGAAAAACGAATTGTTAGCCATCCCCTTAAACAGGCATCGGGTCTAATGATC